>APFE030015427.1:102230-125131 GCA_000404065.3 Pinus taeda | reverse complement strand
CCTAGCCCAACAGAGGGGTCAGTTGGGAGTGATTTTGTTCCAAGTGTTGTTGGAGCAAGTGGACTGGGTAGATGTGTTGCATGCAGAACATTCCAGAGTTACAGGATAGGGTTTGCAGATAATCCATATCTTGTTGAGAGGGAGTGTTGAAAATGAAACAAGATGATGGAGCTTAGTGAAATGAATTCGCCTTCACTAAGTGGGCCCAAAGGCTATTTTTGGCACAAAGTCTATTTTTAGACATATGGATCATGGTCTATGAGTTGCAGGATGCTATTTGTGGATGACTGGTCATGTTGGTAAAAATAGATGGACTTCTATTTTTAGACATATGGGCGGAGTCTATTTTTAGACTGCCAGGCTAAAAATAGAACAGTCGAATATTATTAGCTCTTAATAATATTTGGACTATAACATTATCTTATTCTCTTGGAGCACTTCAGTTCGAGCTACGGATGTGGCACATGCAGTTGCCAGAAGGAAATATGTGTTTCTTATGGGTTACTTGAGCTATTGGATGAAGGACTTTAGTTAGAACTTTAGTGATTGAGTTCTGTGGAGTTGAATGAGGAGTTGATGGAGTTGTGTTCAGTTTGACTTAGTTGAACTAGTTGTATTTAGTCTAACTGATCAATAGACTAAGTGATGAGTGGTGTGAATTAGTTATTAATTAATTCACTAATTATTAACTCATAAAGCAACTGAATAATACATCAGTTAACTCAGTACATGGACAATTCAGTGGAGACAAGTGTTAGAGGTGAGTGAAAGCACAAGACAGTGTCAGTTGTCACTATAGTTGTGCATGAGATTTGCACAATCAGTGGATTGAGTATTGCCAATGAGGATTGCGTGGTATAACCAAAGGGAATATGAATTTGGATCATACATTTGGATTCATTCTTAGTATTCTCTATGCAGGATTGCCTAGTGGAGGTAGGAAAGCAGCGGAGGAGATTTGAGCCAGTGATTGATTTGGATCTGAGCTAGTTTGTGTATAACAGGTGAAGATAGTACTGAGTACTTGTGAGGAGTATTTTACTATGTATTGTTACATGTTCTCAATCAATATAATATGCAGATAGTTGAGGGGTTTTCAGCAGTATGCTTTCCCCGGGTACATACTGTGTTGATATGTGTGATTGATGCTTCAATGTGCAGATGTGAATGTTTCTTAATATTGCTAAATTGATGATCAACGTAGAGGAGGTTATGTATTATACATGTATTCCACAATTAGTGTATAATCGGGATAATCTCTGTGAATAAGTTTCATATTATTCAAAATTTCTACATGGTATCGGAGCTACTGATTTGTAGAAGAGATTTCTACATGATATCAGTGGAGAATTGATCATCGGATCTATTATTCAAAAAGTGTCTACATTTTATTTCTTCAGGTAGAGTCTGTAATCAGGCCAGGCAGCCTCTGGATTCATCCTTCTTTTGGAAGGTGAGATATCCGGTGAATGCCCATACAATCAATCTATGTGCAAGAAATACTTTGTTCTCATGAACTTTACATCAGAAGTGGTTGAGTTTTAAGTTGGTGGAATGGTGCTCAAGGATAAACTCAGAAACATTTAGTGTGAGAATGGAGACAGTATGCCCCAGTATCTCACGAAGTTCACCCAATGCTGGGATGATCTGGAAAGTGTGGGGGTGACTGTCGATGATGAGGAACTGGTGAGCTTGGCTCTACTTCGTCTTCCGAAGAGTTGGCATTCCTATTAGGACTCTGTCAATGGTCAGGAGAAATTTCCAGGATGGGAGAGACTTTGGTCGGATCTTGTGCAAGAGGAGATCAGGTGGAGCACCAAAGATGGTTCTTCATCTATACATGATGAGGAGAACTATGCCTTAGCGAGTAAGGTGAAGAAGGGGAAGGAGAAGGTTTCTATTTCCGAATGTAGTTCTTCCAATGATGGGAAGAAGGTTGACAAATCGAAAGTGTGATGCTTTCGTTGTCATGAGGTGGGCCATTATGCCTCAAATTTTGCATGGAGGAAATCCAAGAAGGGATCCGGGGAAGGATCTAACGGTGAGGCACTTGCTTGACAGTTTGAGATGGATTTCACACTCTTCGCATGCATGGTTTCATCCATGGTGGGAAGTGGTTGGTTTCTTGATAGTGGAGCTTCTTTCCACATGACCGACGACAAAAGTGCGTTCAGTACTTTGGAGGAGAAAGATATCCAGATACTCATAGCGATGGGTAATGATGAGAAGTATAGTGTCTCAAGTGTAGGCACGGTTATTTTTCAGAGGGAGCATGGATCTCACTTTACCTTGACCGATGTCAAGTATGTACCAGGACTGAAGAGAAACTTGGTGTCGAATGTGATGCTGGAAGATAGAGGCTATGATGTAGACTTCAGTAAGGGAAAGGTTTTCCTTAGACACATCATCACTAGACAGGTGAAGCAGATTGGTTCACGGGTCAAGAACTTGTATGCTCTTGAGGTTCAATATGCATGCAAAGCCTTGAGCAGCAAGGCAATTGATGGAGACTTGGTGGTTGAGAGTGAGGGTATATTACCTCTCAACATGCAGAGCTAGAAGAAGTCTCAGATGATTGTGGAGGAGCCACGATTGGTGCAACAACTTCAGGAGGTTGTGGAGCAGCCACAACAAGGGAAGTTGAGTGGAGATCAAGTAGAGACATCTACTCATGCAGAGACCTCCAGTAGGGGGAAAATTCGAGCCAGGTGGACTGAGGGATCACATGCAGCCATACCTCCAGTTAGGAGGTGGGGCGATATAGAGTGATCGTCCCAAGGAGGAGGGGCATGATCCTTGAGGTACCCAACCTCTTGGATGAGACCTTGCTACAGGAGCCCCGATGTGGAGTAGTAGGAACTGACTGATTAGGTAGAGACAGATGTGGATGGAGTGGCAGAGAGAACGACAGTGCAGGGAATCCCAGGACAATGTGTAGCTAGCAAGCTGCAGCAATACGAGAGGCACAAGTGTTTTGCACAGTGCTAGGTGTCACAGAGAGGTGTGCAATGGTGCGAGATGCATGGAGATGTTGCAGTAGCACAGATGTCAGAGAGGGAGCACTTGTTAGCAACAGGTAGAGCTTCAGCATCAGAGTACGTTCCTAGCCCAACAGAGGGGTCAGTTGGGAGTGATTTTGTTCCAAGTGTTGTTGGAGCAAGTGGACTGGGTAGATGTGTTGCATGCAGAACATTCCAGAGTTACAGGATAGGGTTTGCAGATAATCCATATCTTGTTGAGAGGGAGTGTTGAAAATGAAACAAGATGATGGAGCTTAGTGAAATGAATTCGCCTTCACTAAGTGGGCCCAAAGGCTATTTTTGGCACAAAGTCTATTTTTAGACATATGGATCATGGTCTATGAGTTGCAGGATGCTATTTGTGGATGACTGGTCATGTTGGTAAAAATAGATGGACTTCTATTTTTAGACATATGGGCGGAGTCTATTTTTAGACTGCCAGGCTAAAAATAGAACAGTCGAATATTATTAGCTCTTAATAATATTTGGACTATAAACATTATCTTATTCTCTTGGAGCACTTCAATTCGAGCTATGGATGTGGCACATGCAGCTACCAGAAGGAAATACGTGGTTTTTATGGGTTACTTGAGCTATTGCATGAAGGACTTTATTTAGAACTTCAGTGATTGAGTTTTGTGGAGTTGATTGAGGAGTTGATGGAGTTGTGTTCATTTTGACTTAGTTGAACTAGTTGTATTTAGTCTAACTGATCAATAGACTAAGTGATGAGTGGTGTGAATTAGTTATTAATTAATTCACTAACTATTAACTCATCAAGCAACTGAAGAATACATCAGTTAACTCAGTGCATGGACAGTTCAGTGGAGACAAGTGTTAGAGGTGAGTGAAAGGGCA
Organism: Pinus taeda; assembly: GCA_000404065.3. Classification (NCBI taxonomy): domain Eukaryota; kingdom Viridiplantae; phylum Streptophyta; class Pinopsida; order Pinales; family Pinaceae; genus Pinus; species Pinus taeda. The sequence goes on along the minus strand of APFE030015427.1, from coordinate 121,253 downwards.
AGACAGCTGTCAGTTGTGACTATAGTTGTGCATGAGATTTGCACAATCAGTGGATTGAGTATTGCCAATGAGGATTGCATGGTATAACCAAAGGGAATATGAATTTGGATCATACATTTGGATTCATTCTCAGTATTCTCTATGCAGGATTGCACAGTGGAGGCAGGCAAGCAGTGGAGGAGATTTGAGCCAGTGATTGATTCAGATCTAAGCTACTTTGTGTGTAACAAGTGGAGATAGTACTAAGTACTTGCGAGGAGTATTATACTATGTATTGTTACATGTTCTCAATCAATATAATATATAGATAGTTGATGTGTTTTCAGTGGTATGCTTTCCCCGGGTACATACTGTGTTGATATGTGTGAATGATGCTTCAATGTGCGCATGTGAATGTTTCTTAATACTGCTAAATTGATGATCAACGTAGAGGAGGTAATGTATTATGCATGTATTCCACAATTAGTGTATAATCGGGATAATATTTGTGAATAAGTGTCATATTATTCAAAATTTCTACATTGATTTCTTGTTCAAGTGGTGTTTGCTTGACTTTCCTCCTCTTGGCAGCTTGTCGGTTTTCTCGTATGTTTTGTAGCTCCATAATGACTTGCTGATCCTCTAGTTGTCTGTTTCTTTGCTCTAGATATTTGACTATCCACTTGGCTCTTTCTAGGTTGAGAGACAAATCATTAATGTCCTCTTGTTGCTCCTGAATGCTCTCCTTGAGCTTTGAGCTTTGTGAGCCCACATTGGTGTCATCATCTTGAATAAGAATGAAATCTGTCTCTTGTCCTCCTGAAGGCCCCTCATCATGTAATGGCCACTTGCCCTTGTCTTGTATCTACTCTGCTGATGGAGGAAACGAGATACTTTCCACCTTGGGTGGAGATAATACTCACTTTACTGCTACGAACAACCTTCTAGTGCCCTTTCGGTAGGTGACAAACACTAGCACACTAGTGGTTTGTGTCTCATGAATCTCCTGCTAATGTGAAGGCCTTCCTGCCTCATGAAAAATGGTTGGGGGTACTTGAGGACCTGTGAAGACCTCATGTGAAATGAAATCCTCCCATGAGATGTTCTATAAACCAAGCTGATGTAAGACTACAATTTTGATTAGTGCAAAATGATATACACTGTTATACTGCTACTGAGGAGGCTTCCTGTGCACTAAGGTGGTCATCTTCTCAATGTTCCGGCAAAAAAATAGGGGAGATTCATCATTCTCTCCCTAGTGAAGTGCATCAACAATCTAATGTGATAGGCATACAGGCAAGAAAATCGGCCCTCACAGCTGAAATATTTAATTATAAGTTTCATCAAGGGAGCATATGTGTCCTTTAGATACCTGAAGGGAAAAACTCTACTGAGATGTCTATGATAACTAGCCTTGATGTAAGGCTCATAATGCTCTCTATCAATCTACTACCTTTTATTCCACTGCTCTCCGACATTTGGAAGGCCAGTTGCTAGAGAAATAATCTCTAGTGTCAAGGTGAATGTCACACCTGCTAGAGTGACTTGGCCATTATGAAGATGGAGCACAAAAAATCTGGCCAACTCATGATGGTACTTGACTCTCTCTACCATCTCACAGAACTGATAACAAGATTGGTTTTGAAAGCATGTGACAGCAAGAGGACAGGCCTGCAACTTGGCAAGTGAAGTAGGCTCCTCTCGTATATGTTTACCACCCTTGTGAGGTCTCCTTGGTGCATGCATTTCTCTAGAAGAATCACTGAGTGTCTCCTCATCTCGGTCATAGGAAGGATATAACTCTATGTTTGCCAATGTTTGAGTTTTCTTAGATGAGTATGAAGAGATTTATGGTGTCTTTAGGTTTTTTCTCTCAAGGATGAGAATGTGTGAGGGACTAGGGAAAGTGTATGAGGGGTTTTGGGAATGTTGTTGATAGGATTTTGGGGAATAAAAGGGTTTATGGAATAGTATTTAGGCTTTGGGGCAGCAATTAGGGTTTGGGAATTTTTAACTAGAGTTTGGGATAGTAGGACTAGGGATTTAGGATAAGTAATTTAGGGATATGGGGTTTAGGGAATGGGTAGATAAGAATGTGAAGAGAGGGAGAAAATGAATGAGGGAATGAAATAGTGAGGGAGTAAGAAATGGATAGGAGTGGAGTTAGCAACTAAAAACACAATTCATAAACCCTATGCAAGTGTTTTTGTCAAAAAATGCAAAGATGTAGGGTTTTGAGTTTTTCCCATTAAATTACCATAAACACCAAGAGAAACTCACTCATTGATCATGGAGGAATGTTTGACTCACTTGAACAATTGAGGATTGAGAAAATTTGGCAGTCTGGGAGGTGGTTGTGGATGAAATCGACTTCCAAACCCTGTGCATTGCACCACAAACCCAGTGTGTCGTGCCCACTCAATGTGTCGCGGCTGTGTAATTTTTACACTGTAGAGTGCGTCCCAATGTGTCACACCAGCTGGATGTGCCGCGCCCATGACCCAATGTGCTATGCCATTGAAACTTGCCAAGGTTGCTGCGAGTTTTTCTCTTTGGCTTCAACATGACTTTTCTCTTGTTCACTCTTTCTCCTTTGGATGCAAATGAAGTCTTTAAACATGAGAAATAGTTTATATACATAGGATTTTAATTTTTCACTTATAAAAACCCACTTTGTAATTTTTGCTTTTGACATTGCTTTTAAAACTTTGTTTTTGGGTAGTTTGCTTTATTTTTGCCTTTGATGAACTAAATGCTTTGAATTTTTGTTTGCCTTGAAGGGGATGGAGTTTTTGAAGCTTGGCAAGGTGACCAGGGTTGCCACTAGAGTTATTACATATGGAAAACTGAAATTACATCATATTTATACATAAAAACATAAAAAACTTTGTTTTCCCTCAAAATAGGGTTTTGAGGAAAAATCAATCACTGAGCATGTGATTATGGCAATTATTGTTGTTGAAAATTTATTTGACCTCCTCATGTGCCTGCTGACCATTATTGAGAATTTTGAAGACCTTATTGGTGAAACCCTAGACCTAATGAGACCAAAAACCCTAAAAATGATTTTTGCAGATTTAAAGACAAAAAATTACTGCAGATGATCTAGACGAATGAAAATGGGCCAGCAGGTAAAGGACATGAGGGAAAATGTATAATAAGCCAATATCGTCAGATGATCCATGATCCTAATGGAATGCAGCTGACCGAGTGAGACACCTAACATGCAATGCAACAAGAGAATTTGATCATTGATAGAGGGATGAAGATACCGACACTAACATTGGCTCCAATGGGGATAGTAGCTCCTTGGAGGTGCCAAAAACTACAGATCTCTGGGAAAGCAGGTAGTGCCTTCGTCCATTGGGCTATGGAGTCAGTAACTTTGACAAACCAAAACCAAACTCTTGACTCAATTTCAAGACTCAAATCTGACTCAATTTCAAGACTGAAATCGACTGAAATACCTTACTCAAACAAACCAAACCAAAACTGGAATCAAACCTCATTTTTATAGCCTTCATCTCAGACCCCAAACTGAATGAATGATGACAGTACACACTTGCAATGAAATAAAACAAACCGATGTGTACAATGATACATATGACAACAGAAAACATTTCAAAAATAGTATTGTTTGAGTAGTCGACCGTTGACCGGCCCACCTGGATAGTATTCTCCATTCATATCTTTCAAAAGGAAAGCATTTTGGCCCTGATATGTAGCAATCCTAAAGGATCCTTTCCAAAGGTTCTCAAACTTTCCATGCTTACTTTGTCTTCGTTTGGCACATCTCATTCCAGCACTATGTCTTCTATTTGAAACTTTTCTACCTTTGCCTTTCAATCATATATCTTCTTGATTCTTTCTTGCAGCTTGAAAGTGTTTTGAAAAACCTCCTCTCTAGTTTGCTACAAATGAATCATTTGATTAATTCTCTGTTGCAAATGATCATCTTCGTTGCCTGCTTCTTGTAAGAGTTTAACCACCGGGACTGTGAGAGAGGTCGGGAATACCGTTTCAACACCATACACGAGCTCGAAGGGGGACATGCCTATAGATTTCTTTCGACTTACTCTGTCTGCCCAAAATGGATTAACAAGCTTTTTGTGCCAACTCTTCTTGTTCGTTTCCAGCAGCTTTTTTATTATATTGACCAAGGATTTATTTGAGGATTCTGCCAATCCATTACCTTGTGGGTAATATGCAATTGAGTGCCCCAAGGTGATTTGATATTTATTAAAAAATTAAATAATTCTTTTAGATTTAAAATTTTCTACATTATCATTGATCAACTTATTTAGAGAGCCAAAATGAGACAAAATATTGTTTTCAAGAAATGAAATGATTACCGAATCCGTGGCCTACCTAGTGGGAATCACCTCAATCCATTTAGTGAAATAGTCCGTCGCTGTGAGGATACACTTTTGCTGCGCTGAAGAAGTAGGATGGGTATCACCATTCCAAACCCCATTGTTGAAATGGGGCACTTACTTCAATCGGCTTGAGCGGTAAAGGCTGCCATTTTCTCCTACCTTGAAAAATCTGACATTCGTGGTAGCTTGTAACAGTTTTGTATACATCAGCAAAGAGAGTTGGCCAATAATATCCTGCCCTCAAAATTTGTTGGCTTTTTTCTTCCAGAAAAGATGACCTCCACAATCTCCCTTTTGAAAGTCTTCCATAACCTGTTTTGCCTCTTCTTCAACCAAACAATTGAGTAAGACACCACCAAGATCTTTCCAATAGAGTGCATTATTCATGATACAAAACTTGGAAGCCTTTAATTTCAGAGTCCTACTTTTGTTCTTATCCATTCCAAGTGGTGGTGATAGATTTTAGAGCACATTAACAATGTCTGAATACTAAGGAGAAAGAAGAAAAAAATTTGATACTTGAGCGGGCAAACTTTCTTCATCTTCCTCAAACATAGCAACAATGAGATTAATGTCCAAGGCATGCAAATTTGACTCAGCCATTAGTTTGGCCAGCCCCTTTCCTTTGATGAGCTTTGTTGGTTTGATTTCCATGTCATATTCCAACAAAGCAACAATCCATTTGCCTCGCCTCCCTTCTGGATCTGTTTGCACTAAGACATCTTTAACAGCAGCGTTAGGGACATAAGCAAGGATGTGAGAATGTAGAATATAGACTCGAAAATCTTTCAATGCCTTTACCAAAGCAAGAGCTTGCTTTTCAATAATATTATACTTTAAATCTACATCCCTTATGGTTCTACTGAAAAATGCAATTGGTTTCTCGAGCTAGTCTCTTTTTTGCATCAAGACCGCTACCATAGTATGATCTGAGGCAAACGAAAACAAAATGAAATCTTGAGTATAATCCGGGCTGATCAAAATTGGAGCTGAAGAAAGGGCCAATTTCACCAAATTGAAAGACTTAATTTCTTCCTTCGTCCACTTCACTACACTATCTTTCTTGAGCATGTTTGTGACTTCCCTTAAATGTTAGTATGATCGAGAAGCTTTCCTTCATCCATGGCAAACGGACTCTTATTTGGATTTAGAGATATACCAAACTTTCTACACCGTTGAAATACAATCTTGAAATGATAAAAGTGCTCTTCATCTGAATTAGAGAAAACTGTCAAATCATCAAGATGAACTAAAAAGACATCTTTTTCATTAGCAAAAGCAATAACCATTGCCCACTGAAAAGTCACACCAATCTTCTTCAATCCGAAAGGCATCTTGGCATAATGAAAAGTTCCCCATGGAGTGGTGAACATTGTTTTATCCCTATCATCCTCATGGGCCAGAATTTGGTTATAACCCGAATACCCATCAAGTAGCGACATGCGGGATGCTCCAACTACTCTTTGAAGTATGTGATCCATCTTGGGCAATGGATAGTTATCTTTCAAAGATACTTTATTGAGATTTTTGAAATCAATACATAACCGAATCTCACCTGTTTTCTTGCGCACGAGCACCAAATTAGAAATTCAATCTGAAAATCTTATGGGGACGATTATACCAGCTTTGTACAACCGATTCAATTCCTTCTCTATTGAGGTCAGTAGCTTTGGATTTATTCTTCTTAGCTTCTGTCAAAAAGGCTTTTGATTTGGCTTGATCAGAATGATATGCTAAATTATGCTTGTGTCATATGCCTTCAAATATAAATAATCCCATGCAAATACATCAGTAAATGAAGATAATAAACTGATATACTTTGCTTTTACCTATGGAGGAAACGTCTTTGATAACTTCACTATTCTAGGATTTTCTGCTGATCCAAAGTTCACATCCTCAACTCCTTTCTCGGTTTGTAGCAAGCTTGGTTTTCGGGCTACATCATCTTGATCGAACAACTCCTCTAAAGGTATAAGACCTTTAGGAATGACATTGTCCTTCAGCTGCAAAAATTCCATCTAATTGACTTCTATATCTGCCTCACCATCATCATGCTCCCCATCAATAGAAGTGTCTTTGAATTTACCTTCATTTTGCATAAATTCATCCATCTCTTTATCATCTTGAAACACTTGCCAATACCTTTGATTATTAGGGACATCCGAGCGATGTTTCACATGAATTTCAAACTTATTGTTTGAATTCATCGGAATTTTCAAATTACTTGCTGCTGTTGCAAGTGAATCTGCAATGATATTCTGAACACGAGGAACACATGTCAAAGTGTAGTCTAAAAACAATCTCAAGATATCTAATACCGCATTGTGGTAGGCCTCCATTCGAGGATACTTAGCTTGGTATTCCCCTTTCACTTGCTTGATAACTAACTCAGAGTCTCCATATACTGAAATTCTTTTAGCATTTAACTTTCTAAGAATTTTCAAACCAGTAATTAAAGCCTCATATTCAGCCTCATTATTTGAACAGTCAAAAGCCAATTTATACGAACAAGCCCTTACATTACTTGGCACTTTGGTTGGGAAGAAAACAGGTCTGCATATCCAAATGCCAATTCCAGCACCTTCCCTTCCTACCGTGCCATCAAAATCCATGCTCCACAAACCGGCTTCGTCCTCTTCCAAATGCTGAAATTATGTTTGCTCTTTTACTTTTCCTTGCTGTCCATCAATATTTTGTTTCCGTCAAAAGACTGATTGCTCAGTGGTACTATCAAGTCTTTGTCTTTCTTTCTTTAAGACCTCTCTGAAATTTTCAGTGATCTCTGGAATGTCTTCTACTTCAACTACTTGGCTATTTACATCATTAGAACTATCAGAATATAAAACAAATGATTCTAAATCAGTATGTACATAGTTGATTAGATGATTTACTCATCTGACAGAACACGGGAATAGTACCATAGGAGAAATCAAGCTGCAATGTACCTTTAAGTTTTGCTCCCCAAGATCTGGAAAGGAGCATGCCAAATCTAGGAGGAATATCTGCCACAACCACATCCATCAAAACATTTTTCGCCGAAATCTGATCCAAATTGACAACCAAATCTTTAATAAGACCAATGCATCTTACTCTACCAGAATCGAAAAAGTAAAGTTCATGATACTTTCTAGTGATATCCAATCCCAATTTCTCCATGATTTCCTTAGGCATGAGATTACGAGAGGCTTCGGAATCAAACATATCATTGTGTAATACATAATCATGCACCTTAAGGCTGATGTAAAAAGGAGCTACATCACTATTTTGACACTGACCTTCCATTGCTGGACCAAAGATCAACTCAAGTTGGTCATCCTCCACGTTTACCATATTAGATAGTGGATATAAATTCAAAATCTTAGACACCTAACCTTTATAGTTGTTGTTCTTCATCAACTCAGTCAAAAGAATAAATACTTTTAACTTAGCAATTTCATTTTCTAAGTTAAAAACTGAATTTTTCTCTACCTCTTTTGCTAAAACGTCCTTCTTTTCAATTTTCTCCTTTGATATACTTGGCTGATTTGATCTTTCATTTGTTGATGGTGTTTTGCTGGTGGTAGGATCAACTGTCTCTTTTCCCCTTTTCTGCACAATGGGTGAATCATTCTTTGGTGGTGTCACATCCTTCCTTTTCTGAATGGGATTTATGGGCACATCTCTACTTCTAAGTGAATATTTTCATTGTTGGGTTGTCAAAGCATTCATGTACCCTCTCTAATATTCATCAGACTCTTCTTCAAGAATTGTTTCATTTGCCAAGATGAAATTTTCATCCCTTTGTACAGCTGAGTTCTCGGAATACTCCTCATCTTCAATGATAAAAATTGGCATATCAGCAGGTGTAAAGAAATGATTCTCCTCTCCAATTACATTCTCCTCATCATATGATTCCAGACCATGTACAAAATTCTATTGTAAGGGTGTCTTCACCTGTTGCTGTGCTACTTGGACTTGTGTTCGTTGCTCTCTTTGCTTGATTCTAAATTGTGGTTGCTGCTGACCACAGAAGTTGGGATTGCTGACTTGTGCTTTAGGCTTATCAATTGTTAATCTGTCAAACATCTTCTAAATCTTACGGAGCACTTGATCTGAAGTGAAAACCTCTTCCTTTATTGTTACCTTCTTTTCAGCCTTCGTTCTAGCTCTCTTAGCAAGCAGATTTTCTTCAACGCTAACTGCAATTTTTTGCATGTCTTCCAAAGTGGCTAGATCTCTTTCTCTTAATTGACAGGCCATATCAGGATCGAAACCATCTGGAAACTTAATCAAAGATAGACCCATAGGTGGCTTTATATTAGCAGGAATTGCATTGTAAACAGAATTGGATCTAATACAATAATCTTGAACAAATTTACCAACATTCCGCTTGATGTTCTCATATTCAGAAAGGATCTGAAGAGGGTTTTTCTTCACTTCCCAGTGATCCAAGAATTGTCTCTGAAGATTAGGCAATGTAGTGATACTTTTAGTTGGCAAAACTCTGAACCACTTCCTCACTTCACGTCCAAAAGTTTACACAAACAGTCTCATTATCACATTTTTAGCATCAATCACATGAAGGTCAAAGAAATCTGCCATCCTATCCACATGTTGTTGAGCAGTAATACTTTAAGGAGTGCCATCAAACAAGGGAATTTTGATTTGATAATCGGCGGCATGTCATCCAAATTTTGAGGCAACAAAAGGGGTGCGTATCGGGCACCCATTGCTCTAGGTGGATTTACAACTCGTCTTGGGGATGTAGGAGGAGTTGGAGCAGCTGATGTATGAGGTGTATGAGGTGTGGATGGAGGTGAAGAAATTTTTTATGTTTGAGGGGTAGAAGGATTGGATGGAGGTGACAACACTGCAAATTTTTTATCAGAGATGGAAGGCTACACGAGAATGGTGGGAATGAAATGATTTTCGGTAGGAATTTCTGAACTAGATGCAATAGCAGATAACCCAATATTTGTAGATACAGACTCTAAGAATTCGGGAATGTTTTTAGCCACAATGGAAGTTTGAAGTTTCAAGATATAATCGTCAATTGATTTATTGGCCTTTTCAGTTTTAAGATTTTTGACAAACTCTAGATTTAGGACAGTAGAACCAATAACACTTTCAGAGTTAGTCTCAAACAATGACATATCAAAATGTTCATCAAACTCAAGATCTTCAAGCTATTCCAAAACAATCGAGCATGAATAAGATCTAAACACAAGAATCATAGAACTTTCTCATTGAAGGATTCTCATAATAAGATTGGCATTTTCGTACACAGGAGGCAGATCAGGATCAAGATTTGCTCTGGTGTATCTTCTGGAAGCCAGTGTGTTATTACTTCCAAGAAATCAAATGGACATTATCAACTTGTTCAGCCTATCAAATTTTAAACTCATCATCCAAAAGTATAGAATTATAAGAGCTACTGGGGCCATTTACAAGTCAGATGTTCTGTTTATAAGATTAGACTGAAGATTGACTGAAGCAGCGTTTATCTACTTATGCACTTGCAAAGCAATGTGCAGTTCGAAGGCTACCTGGCATAACTTCAGGCTCCATCTGTAGTTTATAAAATTAATAACACTAGCAAACAAACAACTTCTTCCCCACTTTGGTCAAACCTATGTTAGAGCCTAAATCTACCTTATGCTGAGAAAGGTAGGATCTAGGGTAACATCAAACCACACTTAACCTGGTAGCTAGCCCTTCCAGGTCAAGAGAGGGATCTCTCCTTGTCAATCTTAGAAAAATATGATCAATGAGGCTGAAGATGAATAATTTGAAAACCAATTTTAGGCTAGGCATGTGTTCATAAGAGTTTAATTGAATTTGATGATGTTTTGTTGGCTCAAATGTGAAAGGAAAATTTGGGTTCGGGGAATGAGGCTCAGTTTTGTAGAGATCTCTATGGGGCAAGGTAGGAAAATGGTTTGGTACTTCAAATTGAATGAGATGGAGAAATTTTAGGTAGGTGAGGATTTGAAGAGGGCAATAAAGTCTTAGGGATCCTCTTCAAACAGCTGAAAACATAAATAACTAAACAAACCCTAGGTAGAGCACTGCAAATCAATGAATTCTACCTTTATCCTTGTTTGATTTAGTTAAGATGAAGCGAAGAGAGATGATGGCATACATAAAACACATGTAAAATTAAAATTACAGAAGGAAACACAATACCAAATCAAGATGCCACAAGAATCCCATAAAGTGCTACAAACCTTGGTCTATTCCTTTGTCAAATTGTTGATATGTGTATACAATGAAACTCCAAGCTTTCTCAAAAGTCCAACCTTTGCTAATGACTGAAAAATTACAAGATATAGGCAACCAACAACTCATCCTAGCCTTTAGGGGTTGATCTCATAAGTTTAGGAGCTATTCCAACAAATTTTAAACTAAGAACTAAAAAGTAGGAAATGGAACAACTTGCTCTAAAAACTAGGGAACTGATTCATTCAGTTGCAAACTACCTTTTCATGGATGAATCTACCTCTATGAGTGAAAATTTAGCATAATTACATCAAAATCCATCAAGTCACATTAAATTACATCATGAATTTGACAAATATAAGGAGAAAATTCAAACTATGAAGAAACTAGGTGAAAAACAGAGTTTTTTGGCCAAAATGAGCAAAATTCCTCCTATGCGCCGTGTTGATTTCCCTATGCGTAGTGCCTTTTTTCAGATAATTTTGGAGGCCTTCCCAGTGTCCAAATTTGCTCCAAGTGCACTTGTTGGAAAGGAATACCTATCTAATTTCCATAACAGGTGGAATTTCTAAATTTGGCCTCGATTTGCCCCTCCAAAGCTAAGTTCTCCCAACACTGCTTCCTGTGTGTCCAAAAAGGGGTAGAAAGGTCATTTTTTAGGTGTTTTTGACCTTTTTGGAAGCTCAAAACCTGTCAAAATTTCTTGGCCATTTGTGGGAATTCATATGTTTCCATGAAAAATCCAAAAATGCTGAAGTTTCCTCAAAATGAGGTCCCTAGCAAAAGCATGCGCTAGGTGGCACAACACATCAGGCAGAAAAACCTATTTTTTAGGCCAAAATTTTCAAAATTGCAAAATTTGTCCCAAATTTCTTGAAATTTGGGCTGAGTGTCCTCTATTAAGTGTTGTGTTGGCCCAAGGAAGCCTCAGCCAAGATCTGAAGTCTATCCTGGTCTTTTCACTTCCTCGATGCTTTCTTCAACTTGGCCTTCAAGTTCCTGATTCTTGCTTTGCACACTTTGTTTCTCGACAAATATTGGTAGGCCGTGTTCTTCAACATAGTTTTCTCTCTGTTGGCCTTCTCTAGCAGCTTTTCCAAGTGGATATTTTCCCTCTCAAGCCAAGATTCACAATCAGCATTGATTTCTTGTTCAAGTGGTGTCAGCTTGACTTTCCTCCTCCTGGGAGCTTGCCGATTTTCTCGTATTTCCCTTTTGGTAGGTGAAAAACATTGGCACACTAGCGGTTTATGTCTCATGAATCTCTTGTTGATGTGAAGGCCCTCCTGTCTCATGAAAAACTGCTAGGGGTACTTGAGGACCTGTGAAGACCTCATGTAAAATGAAATCCTCCCATGAGATGTTCTGTAAACCAAGCTAATGTAAGACCACAATTTTGATTAGTGAAAAATGATATATACTATTATACTGCTAATGAGGAGGCTTCCTATGCATTAAGGTGGTCATCTTCTCAATGATCTAGCAAATAAAATAGGGGAGATTCATCATTCTCACCCTAGTGAAATGCATCAACAATCTGATGTGATAGGCATACAGGCGAGAAAATCGGCCCTCACAGCTGAAATATTTAATTATAAGTTTCATCAAGGGAGCATATGTGTCCTTTAGATACCTGAAGGGAAAAAATCTACTGATATGTCTCTGATAACCAGCCTTGATGTAAGGCTCATAATGCTCTCTATCAATCTACTGCCTTTTATTCCACTACTCACCGATATTTGGAATGCCAGTTGCTTGAGATATAATCTCCGGTGTCAAGGTGAATGTCACACCTGCTAGAGTGACTTGGTCATTATGAAGATGGAGCACAAACAATATGGCCAACTCATGATGGTACTTAACTCTGTCTACCATCTCACAGAATTGATAACAAGATTGGTGTTGAAAGCATGTGATAGCAAGAGGACAGACCTACAGCTCGGCAAGTGAAGTAGGCTCCTCTCGTATATGTTTACCACCCTTGTGAGGTCCCATTGGTGCATGCATTTATCTAGAAGAATCACTGAGTGTCTCTCCATCTCGATCATAGGAAGGATCTGACTCCATGTTTGCCAATTTTTGAGTTTTCTTAGATGAGTATGAAGAGATTTATGATGTCTTTAGGTTTTTTCTATCAAGGATGAGAATGTATGAGGGACTGTGGAGGGAAAGTGTATGAGGGGTTTTGGGAATGTTTTTGACAGTATTTTGGGAAATAAAAGGATTTAGGGAATAGTATTTAGGCTTTGGGGAAGCAATTAGGGTTTGGGAGTTTTTAACTAGGGTTTGGGATAGTAGAACTAGGGATCTAAGATAAGTATTTTAGGGATATGGGGTTTAGGGAATGGGTAGATAAGAATGTGAAGAGAGGGAGAAAATGAATGAGGGAATGAAAGAGTGAGGGAGTAAGAAATGGCTAGGAGTGGAGTTAGTAGCAAAAAACATAATTCATAAACCCTATGCAAGTGTTTTTGTCAAAAAATGCAAGGAGGTAGGGTTTTGAGTTTTTCCCATTAAATAACCATAAACACCAAGAGAAACTCACTCATTGATCATGGAGGAATGTTTGACTTACTTGAACAACTGAGGATTGAGAAGATTTGGTAGTTTGGGAGGTGGTTGTGGATGAAATCAGCTTCCAAACCCTATGCGCCGTGCCACAAACCCAGTGTGTCACGCCCACTCGATGCATCATGCCTATGTAATGTTTACACTGCAGAGTGCAGCCCAATGCGCCATGCCAGATGGATGCACCGCGCCCATGACCCAATGCGCTGCGCCACTGAAACTTGCCAAAGTTGTTGCAGTTTTTGCTCTTTGGCTTCAACATGACTTTTCTCTTGTTCACTCTTTCTCCTTTGGATGCAAATGAAGTCTTTAAACATGAGAAATAGTTTATATACATAGGATTTTAATTTTTCACCTATAAAAACTCACTTTGTAATGTTTTCTTTTGACATTGCTTTTAAAACTTTGTTTTTGGGCAGTTTGCTTTATTTTTGCCTTTGATGAACTGAATGCTTTGAATTTTTTTTGCCTTGCAGGGGATGGAGTTGCTAAAGCTTAGCAAGGTGACCAGGGTTTCCACTGGAGTTATTACATATGAGAAAACTGAAATTACATCAAATTTATACATAAAAACATAAAAAACTATGTTTTTCCTCAAAAGAGGGTTTTGAGGAAAAATCAATCACTGAGTATGTGATTATGGAAATTATTGTTGTTGAAACTTTATTTGACCTCCTCATGTGCCTGTTGACCGTTATTGAGCATCTTGAAGACCTTATTTTTTAAACCATAGACCTATTGAGACCGAAAACCCTAAAAATGTTGTAAAAGTATATATTACAGAGCAATGGAACACATAAAATATTGCAGAAATATAAACACAGAAAACGCATAAAACAAGAGAGACACAGATTATACGTGGTTCACCTAGTTTGGGCTATGTCCACCCCGAATAGCCAATCCTTCCTTTCTATTATCGAGCAAAATGAAGAGACACAACCTACAGCAGATCTGCTAAAATATCCTCTATTTTCTCTCACAGTCTCACCTCTCTGTTTCTCGCTCGGAGAATACACATCTATTACACAGCCTCAAGTACAATGCCCTCATATGAAGACAGGGGTTGCCTTCTATGGCAAAAAACCATAACCTAAACATAAGTTCTACCATCAGATCATTTGCCTAATGAACGACCCAGATTGACTAGAAATTACTATACTTTTACAAGGAAATTTTACATCTGTTTTTAGCTTCGGGGGTGCTGCCCCAGAACCCTCGTCGGGGGACCACTGGTCCCCGGACCCCCCAGCTGGGGGGGGGGTCAGCCCCCCCGCATGGAGGGGTGTACAAACTTCTTGGGGTATACATCCGGCTTAAACAAAGACCTCTGAACAATCATGCTCCACACACAACAATCTCCCACTTGGAGAATGATTGTAGCAACTCCACCACTGCTACATTTGTTGGACAATGACTCTTCTTTGGACCTGGTTGTTCCTCATATTCATCGTCATCCTTGAATACCAATTTAAACTGAGCATGTTCTCATTTTCTCCCTGGTTACAACTTTTGTTAGAATGTCTGCAGGATTCTGGCTAGTGTGTATCTTTTCCAGCTTCAACTCTCCATCTTCCAACACTGATCGTATGAAATGGTACTTGAGCTATATGTGTTTAGTCCTGGAATGAAATGCTGAGTTCTTTGCAAGATGAATGGCACTTTGGCTATCACTATATAACGTGCCCATATCATGCTCCTTACCCAATTCACCCGTAAACCTTTGTAACGAAATCATTTCTTTACTAGCCTCTGTAGCAGCAACATACTCTGCTTCTATTGTCAAAAGTGCAACAACACTTTGGATTTTTGAAACCAAACTGATAGTTGTTCCACCAATAATAAATACATATCCTCTAGCGCTCCTCCTATTATCTCTGTCACCTGCCATATCTGCATCAACATATCCCTGTAGAGAAATGTTTAAACCACCAAAGAATAATGCTTGATTTGTGGTACCTTTCAAATATCTGAGAATCCATTTTACTTCCATCCAATGTTCCTTTCCTGGATTGTTCATGTACCTGCTTACAACTCCCACTGCATGTGCAATATCAGGCCTTTTCCAGACCATTGCATACATTAAGCTTCCAACTGCTGATGCATATGAAAGTTTAGACATATAATCCATGTCTTCTTGGGTCTTCCGGCACATTTCCTTACTAAGTTTGAAATGGATAGCAAAAGGTGTACTAACTAGTTTTGCATTGTGCATATTAAATCTTTTCAACACTTTTTGTATGTACTCATTCTGAGACAATGTTAATTTGCGATTTTTCCTATCTCTAGTGATTCTCATACCAAGCATTTGCTTTGCAGCTCCCAAATCCTTCATTGAAAATGAATTTTCCAATTTTCTTTTGAGCACATTTATTTCCTGCATGTTAGACCCTGCAACAAGCATGTCATCTACATACAATAACAATATAATATAGCTAACATCATTTTTCTTTGTTAGATAAACACAATGATTAGAGTGACATCTAGTATAACCTTGTTTAGACATAAACTTGTCAAATTTTAGATACCACTGCCTTGGAGCCTGTTTTAAGCCATACAAGCTCTTCTTCAACTTGCACACTAGTTTCTCCTTCCCTTTCACCTCATATCCTTATGGCTGATGCATATATATCTCTTCCTCCAAATCCCCATGGAGAAAGGTTGTCTTTACATCTAACTGCTCAAGATGAAAATCTTCAACTACTGCTAGACTTAAAATAGTTCTGATTGAAGTCATTTTAACAACAGGAGAAAATATTTCATCAAAATTCAATACCTTTCTTCTGTGCAAACCCTTTCACCACAAGTCTAGCTTTGTACCTTTGTTTTCCTCCATCTTCTTCCTTCAACCTGTAAACCCATTTATTCTTCAATGTAGTTTTTCCTGCAGGCAACCTGACTAAGTCCCAAGTCTGGTTATGCATTAAGGAGTCCATCTCTTCTTCCATGGCTACCTCCCACTTCTTCCTGCTTTCAACCTGCATTGCTTCTTCATAACATTCAGGTTCACCAAAATCAGTCAACGATAAATAATATAATGAAGGATAGTATCTTTCAAGGGGTCTACTTCTCTTGGTAGATCTTCTAACACCACTTATAGGTGTTTAGGGTGCCTGTTGCTGTTGTGGTGGTTTCTGTTGTTGTGGTTGTTGATTATTATTATTTTCGGGAACCTTTACTTTTTCAGTGATTTCATCAAGGACTGTGTATTCCTTGTTTTCTTTTCCTGTTTCTTTTCCTACAACTAATTCTTATACAAGACCTTTTCATTGAATATTACATCTATGCTCCTAATGTTTCTGTGATTTTCGTAATCATATAAGCGATAACCAAAATCATTAACACCATATCCAATAAAGGTACATTTCTTTGACTTTGCCTCAAGCTTTGTTCTATTTTCTTTATCAATATGGACAAAGTCCTCACAACCAAAAGGCTTTAAAAAAGAGTAATTTACCTTTTTACCTATCCATGCTTCCTCTGGAACACCACCATCCAAGGAATTTGAAGGCCCTCTATTTATTAGATAAACAATGGTATCTACAACATCTTCCCAAAATTGTAAAGGCAATCCTGCATGCAATCACATGCACTTTGCACGCTCCATGATTGTTCTGTTCATCCTTTCTGACACATCATTTTCTTGTGGTGTTCTTGGATCTGTCTTCTCTCTGTAAATTCCATGCTTTGAACAGTACCTATCAAACTCTTTGCCACAATATTCACCTCCATTATCTGATCTAAGACACTTCAATTTATTTCCTGTCTCAATCTCAACCAAAGCTTTCCATTTGTTGAAAGTATCAAATACATCAGATTTATTCTTAATACAATAAATCCAAGTTTTTCTAGTTGCATCATCAATAAAAGTAACATAGTAACGAGAGCCACCAAGAGATGATACCTGAGCAGGTCCCCATACATCTATATGCACAAGCTCTAATTTTTCACTCTTCATTTCTTTGCCAACTCTGAGAAATCTGACTCTCTTTTGTTTTCCATAAATGCAGTTCTCACGGAAGTCCAAATCAATATTCTTCAAACCTGGCAACAAATTCCTTGAGTGAAGAATCTTCATCCCCTTTTCACTCATGTGTCGGAGCCTATGATGCCATAATGTTGCATCTGCTCCTTTGGAAGTTAAAGCATTAACAGAGTTAGAAATACCATTACATAAATACAATGTACCAGCCTTTTCACCTTTTGCTATTACCAGGGCTCCTTTGGTGACATTCCAAGCTTTGTCTGTGAAAGTTGTCACACAACCTTCACTGCCTAACTGCCCTATTGAAATTAGATTTTTCTTTAGATCTAGAACATGCCTTACCTCCTTTAGTAACCATTGGTTTCCATTCTGTTGTTTTAAAAGAACCTTACACATTCCAATAATTTTACAGGGTTTATCATCACGCAAACGAACTTGTCCAAAATCTCCTTGAACATAGTCATGAAAGTATTTCTTATCAGGTGTGGCAAGGAATGAGGCCCCTTAATCTACCACCCAGGAATCAGTAATATTTTCAAAAGAAAGAATCAAAGCATCTTGTAACACCTCACCTATCACATTTGCTTCATGATTGTTTTCTTGTTGTGAATCTCCTTCTTTTCCCTTCCGAGATCTACAGCTTTCCTGGTGTCCTTTCTTTTCTGTATTTCAGCACACTATTGCTATCTGACTTGGATCTGCCTTTTCCTGATTTACTGCGATATCTTGAGCTCTTTTCGTCTTTCCATTTTTCTTCCCTAACTCTACACTCAAAGCATTACCCAATGTCTCACCGGAGCTTTCGTCGCATTTCTGCTAAAGAAGCACCACAACATCATCAATATTTAAAGTACTAGACTAGAACAAAGTTCTAATGGCCATTTAAACATTCAACTTTCTGTAAATGAGCACAAGAATAACAGAGCTCTAACTTCATCATCAAATTTTACCCCTATAGAACATAACTGACTTGTAATAGTATTAAAATCATTTAAATGGTCTGCAACAGATCCACCTTCCTACATCTTCATATTAAATAACCGTTTCATAAGAAATACCTTGTTTGAGGCTGATGGTTTTTCATATAGTTTCTCCAACGCCTTAATCAAACCCTCTATTGTTGTTTCCTTCGAAATGTTGAAGGCGATTGATGCTGCGAGGCACAACCGTATTGTTTCAAGTGCCTTTCTATCGAGAAAGTTCCATTCTTCATCTGTCATACCCATCGGCATCTTTGCTTTTCTGCCCAATTGTAGGTATAGATCTTTCTGATACAGATAATCTTCCATCTGCATCTTCTACAGCGAGAAGTTTTGGCCGTTAAATTTCTCGACCCTAAAATTACCATCTTCCGCCATTGCTCCCATTCGAATGAGGAACCCTTCTTTCCTGCAAGTTTATCAGCCAAATAAACCTTCGGCTCTGATACCAGTTGTTGTAAAATTATATATTACGAAGGAATGGAACACATAAAATATTGCAGAAATATAAACACAGAAAATGCATAAAAAAAGAGAGACACAGATATATGTGGTTCACCCAGTTTGGGCTACGTCCACACCGAACAGCCAGTCCTTCCTTTCTATTATCCAACAAAATGAAGAGACACAACCTATAGCAGATCCGCTGAAATATCCTCTGTTTTATCTCACAGTCTCACCTCTTTGTTTCTCGCTCAGAGAATACACATATATTACACAACCTCAAATACAATGCCCTCATATGAAGAGAGGGGTTGGCTTCTAGGGAAAAAAACCCTAAAATAAACATAAGTTCTACCATCAGATCATGTTGAAAAGTGTGCAACAAGAAATGCTTGTTGAGAATGCAAAAAGATGATGGAGCTTAGTGGAAAGGAGTCGCCTTCACTAAGTGGGCCCGCAGGCTATTTTTGGCGCAAGTCTATTTTTAGACTATGTC
>APFE030015427.1:19038-78232 GCA_000404065.3 Pinus taeda | reverse complement strand
CTGGAACGAATCTCTTAACAAAATTGATTTGGCCTAAAAATGACTGCATGGATTTCTTATTGTGAGGAAAAGGAATTTAAGAGATTTCTTTAATCCTGTCCGGATCAATATAAATGCCATCTTTAGAAACAATAAAGCCTAGGAGCTTGCCTTGATCAAGAGGAAAAAAGGATTTTTTAGGGTTAAGAGAAATACCATATTTCTTACAGCGTTGAAAGATTTGATTTAAATCATGCAAGTGATTGGATCTCTCTTTAGAAAACACAGTAATATCATTTAAGTAGACGACTATTGTTCTGTTAATTAACCCTTTGAAAGCGATATCCATTGCTCTTTGAAAAGTGGCTCCTGCATTAATAAGTCTGAAAGGCATTTTCTGATATGCATGCGTTCCCCATTTTGTTCTGAATGTGGTTTTGAGTCGGTCATCAGGATGGACCAAAATTTGATTATATCCTGAAAAACTGTCCAAAAAGGACATTAACTCTGAGCCTACCACTGATTGGAGTATTTGCTCCATAGTGGATAATGGGAAGTTATCTTTTAAACTTGCCTTATTTAAGTTTCTAAAGTTAATACAAATCCTTATGTCGCCATTTTTCTTCCTGACTGGTACCATATTGGAGACCCAGTTTGAGTGCCGAACGGGAAAAATAATCTTAGCTTTTAAGAGTTTATTGAGTTCCGATTTTATTTGACCCTCTAAGTTTGGATGTATTTTTCTCAACTTTTGTTGAATTGGTTTCTATTCGGGAAGCATCGGGATAGTGTGCTGGATAATGGATGTATCATACGTCTTTAGATCGTCATATTTCCAAGCGAAAACATGTTTATTTTTGCGTAACAGTTTAATGAATGCTTCCTTTTCCTCCATGGAAAGTCCTAATCCTAAATTAATGTTTTGAGGATTTTTTTCGGTGCCAAGGTTTATCAATTCAAACCTTAAGGTAGAGCTCTGGAGCTTTGTATTGGACACAGGTTTAAACCTGTCTTTAATATCGTAAAGGTCCTCAAGCTTCACCACGCGCTTCGGGATTGAGTTTTCCTCATGTTTATCTCGCATTTGAATATCGTGCTCGTCTTCCTCAATGATTTGATTATCATAGGATTTTTCGGAGGTCAAAAATTGTAAAATGTCTTCATCGTGGTTGAATACTCTCCAATTGGTTACATTGTTAGGAATGGATGGCCTAAAAAGCATTCTACTGAAAATCTATCTGGGCTATAGTCTTCAGAAGGGAGTAGCTTGGAAGCGACATTGGCTAGCAAGTCAACTGCCAAATTTTGAGACCTGGGAATGGAAGAAATATTGAATGCTAAAAAATGGGAAGTGAGCTCTTGTACTAGTGATTGATAATGTTTGAGATGGTTCGAAAGACAATGAATTGTATTTCTTACCTGTTTAAAAATAATCTCAGAATCTCCAAAGACCTTCAAGTATTGGACTTTGAGGCCGATTGCTTTATATAGTCCTTGGACTAATGCTTCGTACTCAGCTGTGTTATTGGTGCATTCAAACTCTAACCTACAGGACAGCATTATTTTTTCTCCATGCGGGCTAACCAAAATACATCCTGCTCCTGATCCTTCACTAGACTTGGATCCATCAAAATATAAAGACCAAAATAAAGAATTATCTACAATCTTACTTACAAAATTCTCAGTAGCATTAACATTTAGACCTGTCGGTCTGCGAAAAATTTTCAATTTGCGACGTGAAATTGTTAACTGAGAAAGGAGATGGCTGGGCAATATAATTGCCGAAAAATGACTCAGAAGAATAATTCCTTAAGATATTGTTGTTGAACACAATTGGTTGATTTTCTTGTTCAAATTCTGTAACAGTGTGGGTCATATGTTTCTCCCGATCGATCTTTATTTGATTGCGCTTGCCCTTATAGGGGAGCCACATATGGGACCAATCGGTGGAGATATACCCATGGAGCTTTTCTGACCAATCCCTGCTCACAATCAACCCATAGAATTCAGGTATATCGGCGACTAGGATATCAATCCTTTGGACTATTCATGGATTTGTCAATAACCTGATCTTTACAGAGTTTATTTCCCCTAGAACTTGAACCTTAGTTCTATCTAACTGCACAATGTGAATAGAAGATTTCTAGGGTTCTATATTCAATTTAGAACAAACTGAAGCAGGCATTATATTAGATGATGCCCCATAATCAATTAAGAAGTTATGTAGATTTCGATTGTAAATTTCATATGTTAAGAGGAAAGGAGGGGTATGGGAATTTGATCTATCTCCAATCAGAATTGTATCAGTTGCCTCAACTCTACCGGAAGGTGGTTGTCCTGAGTCGCTTGCAGCTTTAGTACTGGGAAGAGGTGAAGAAGGGACAGCATTAAGTTCTTTGAGAAGTAATTTTTTTTGATGCTTTAATTTACTAAGCTCAAACATAGTGATGTTTGCCTTAGTTTTCTTCATGTCATCGACAATATTATAATCCATCGAATTAGCAACTACCAATGTCTTAGATGACGAAGGTGTATTGGGGGATGACGACTGATTCTGAGATACTGTCGCGGCTGGCTTCCTTGTGGGTACCTTTTCCTTTGCAGTATTAGTACCAGCACTCCTTTTCTTTGAATTGGCTTGAACAGGTTCGGGAGTAGCTTTACTCCTTGTAGTGACAGGAAAGGCTTCTTGCTCAGCGTCAGTATCAGAATTAGGGAGTATAAAGTCCCACATCCCGTGACATTCAACTACTTCCTCTTCTTCTTCTTCGGATGGTGAAATTGTTTCTTCTTCTTCTTCTTCCTCAGGATCTGAATCTTCATAAGATATGACATTTGGAGGCTTGGACTCGGGCTTTTTGAAATTCCTATATGGTTTCTTTGTTGAGGACTCTGATACTTGTTTCTTAATCTCAACCATTTCGTTTGACATGGTTTTAAGGACTTTTTGAAGGCCCTCCATGTCATATGGATCCTTAGTGATATTTTTCTTCGAATCATCTTTAAAGGACACTTTTTTGAATTTTCATTCTTCCAGGGCAGTTTTATTTTCCAAGGCGATTACACTTTTTTCAACAACGAGGGCTTCCTTCATGTTTTCAGCCAATGTAGGCTGTTTAGCCCTATCCACAAAAATGGCTATGTTTGAGGGTAAGGCAGTGATATACCACTCACTTCTAACTTGTTCGCTTGTCTTATCATCGGTGGGGATTTTTTTCAAGAGTTTATTAAATCGGGAGTTAAACTCCTTAATGGGTTCTCTTAACTCGATCCTTAAATTGGAAAGGTCATGGACGAGTGTAGCCAAGGATCTATCATCGCCATATTTGGTGAGGAACTGTTCCTGGAAGATATTCCAACTTGTGATGGATCCAGAAGGCATGGAAAAATACCAAGACCCTGTTGATCCTTGTAGTGTATAGGGAAACAATCTAACTACCACATCTTCTTCATTCACTCCCTTCAAATTGACTGACAACATAAAATTATTTGTGTGTTCTTCTGCTGACGTTCCAGCATCTGGATTGAATTTTGGGAGCCATTTTTCAGGATAATCGGGTAATGGATGTAAAGGTGCAAGCATGGTGACTGCACCAGGACTTCTCCATGGTCTTTGAGCCATTTTAGGAGTACCACCGATTGCCTGTGGTGTTCCAGGTGCTTGAGGGGGAGGTGGAAGTGAAGACTGAAAAGATTGTGATGATTGAGATGAAGTCCCTTGGTGAACAACAATATGTAGTGGTGAAGTGGGTGTTTGACTTCGCACAGGTGATGATGAAATGGAAGATGATGGAGAAAAGGTTTCTCTACTAGAACCTTTAGCGGTCTTTTTAATCCTTTTCCTTTCGGTCAAAGGAAACTCAGGTGGTTCAATACCTAGTTTTTCGCTTTGGAGTCTGGTAAGGTGAGGAGGTAAGTGGAATTGCGAAGTCTAACTGCCTTGTGATACTTCAGATCTAGGAGGCGAAATTGAGAAGCCTTGAAGTTTATGGATGATGGATTGAACTTCAGGGGACTCCGGACTTAAGTGTTCTGAAGTATGATGTAATTGAGCAGTAGTGGTTGATTCTTCCTCGTCTCGTCTGGATACTGGTGATTCAAAATGCGAACGAGAGGTCTGAGGAGAGGTGGAGGGTGAATTACTCTTTGAATGGTTTGTAGGTGTTGGCTTACTCGCCATTCATAGCGGATTCCCTCCTTCTAGCGCCAGAAATGTTGAGGCCTCGAAAATCGCTGCAACAACATTGGGGGATAACCACCCGGTCCGGACCTTAGTACAACTCCTTTTCCATTTGGGATGGTGGCTCCGACTGGATATAACAGGACCAGTTTCCCGATAATGAATAAAAGGGATGGATGAGTGATGAGTTGTCTGTTCTAATGATAGGCATATAGCTTTTTCTATTAACAAAAATATGAAAACTAATACTAATCCCGGGAACAACTATTCATTTGAAATGCAGCATTTAATAATCCTTATTTATTAACAGGCATATAGATGACTCTGTAAAATAAACACAGATATTCAATCATTTAAAGATTACTTCGTCCAAATAGTCAAACGAAGCGATTAACACAAATTACTGCATTGATCATTTATATCATCGATACATATACGATTGAAAGAAAAGCATGCTATAAACAGCAAATAGTGGGATGCGTAAAGGATGCTGTTAAAACACATATATATAAGCGATAATAACGAGAGCGATCAAATGACAATTCATATAACAGGAATGAGTTCAGACACAGATAATAGTACCATATGATCTGCTAATCAATCCCGAATATCAATCGCTATTTGAAATTCTCCCTTCAACACAGAAATGTTTTCAAACAAAGACAGTAGTGCACATTTGTATAAAAACCTTCCTTATCAAAATCAGAATAATTGGTCCAGTTTCATAAAAGAATATCGTTGAAGTACAATAGTGCAACTTCATGGTTTAAGTCATATACAAAACTTTACGACCCTTTCTAAATGCATGAAAGGGTCTATAAATACTATTAAGATAAAGAAATCTATGAAACAAAATCCTATTAAATTGGCATCAATTAATGCTATCTATCTTCTTGGGGGCGATCTAGCAGTCGGCGATGTGAATCATGACTCAAGCTGCTTGCCTTTAAACTTGAGCTGGCTTATCACAAGCATTGGCTCCACTTCGGGTGGTTTGTTGAGGCGCAAGCTGAGTTGGGCAGAAAAGGTGGCATCCTGAATATCGGGTATAATATACCCGATCGCATTTGTGAGGCATTTGAGGGCGGCTCTCTGGCTGTGTGGCTTCACTAAGAAGAACTAATAGGCATCCCATGTCAAACTGTTGATCCCTGCAATTAACCTTCCATTTTTCTCTAGCTCTGGGTAGCATGAATGCTCCAACATCTTTGTTGCTGTTAATTGGCCTGGAGTACATTGAGAAATCATGTTAGACAAGTAAAGAGTATTATTTACTAATTCAACCAAATTACTAGTGGTTTCCTTGCATCTTAAAATCGCTCTTTATGCCTTCATTAACCGTGATTTCCATTCTGTGAATAATATTTCCTTATGGGATTCCAAAATTCTTGGTAGATTAGCTGCCTGTCCTTGATCAGAACCTTGCCATTCCAGAAAATTTGTCAATGTTTCTTTGGCCTGATTCAAATCTGTCCTTGCCTTTTCTACTTTTTCGCTTATGGATGCCACTAAGTCGCACAATGGCTCTGCCTGGGTGATTTACTGACACAAGAGCTTCATTTGATTTATTAATGCTTTATTTAATTGAAACGCCTCTGCTTTAAACTCATCTACCTGAGGGAGCTGTTTCATTTGCTCAATTTGAGCTGATAATTGAGCGATTTGCTCATCTTTGGATTTTAACATTCCCTCAGTTGATATTTCTAATTGCGCCAATGCTGCCGATAGCTCCTTTTTCTTTTGGATTGCGCTATCATCAATCCTCTATTTTTCTTCTTGCAATTGCTTAGTCAGCTGATTATTATTTTGTTGTTGTACTAGCAATTGTTGTTCTGCCTGCTCTGCCTTCTGTTGTGCTTCCGATAATTGAGCCTGTAGCGAAATTATGTCTTCATCTTTTGCCTTTAATAGACTGCTCACCTCCGATGCTTTGTCTATTGTCGCCGCCGAATAAGCTCCAACATATTGCGATAACTTTGTCAAGTCATCGGAGGGGTCAAATTCTTCTCTCCATACCACATTGCCTATTACTGTTAATTCAGGGAATAAAGAAGGTTGATCAGCCCTTCTCCTCTTCCTCTATCATTTCACTACAGCTTTATGCTTAGGGCTATAGAAGACATCCAGGGGAGGAATCTCTTCTATCTGCAAAATGATTTCACCTTATGGGTCCTTTGGAATTATTTCTGTTTCCTTTAATTTTGGTGGGTTGTTGGTTTCGCCCGAAACCTGCTTTGATGTCGCTTCCTATGTGTCGCCCTCTTTTGAAACCTCATCATCTTTAGAGCATTCTAGATTGCCGATGATTTAATTGAATTTCTGCCATTCCTGGAGCAATTTCGGATCAATCTGTGTATCATCATTAACTTTTGAACCACTCTCTTCTTGAGTTTTCGCCTAGGTTTCTTCATGTCTCTGCAAGTTCGCCTGGGTTTCTTCCTGCCTCTAGTCATGCACTTCCTCCTACTGATTTGATGTAATAGGAGGTTCTTTATCACGTCGCTGCTCAGGCTTGCTTGATTTTGTTGTTGGAGTAGTTGCTAACAGGTCTAGAGGCAGAGTTTGCAACCTCTGCTCTCTAAGTCTGTTAAATTCAACCAGCCCCTCATCGTTGTATTCATTTATGGCGAGCAATTTAACTTGATATAGCGACTCGGCCGATGCGAACAAATCTTCAAATCTGTCTTCTTTGTGCTCGAATTTGGCCAATTTGGCCTGGTCGAGTGCATTGTAAGCGATTTTTTTCGGATCGAATCGCGTGCTTGGTAGAGTTACCAGGGTCAGCGAATTTATTTTCTCAGCTTCCTTCTCTACATGTTTGAGATCATGCAGAGTGTAAATACCATTCGCAAAGGAAAGGAGGGCCAGACATGCTTCTTTGCTTTTTTCAAAGTTTGAGTAACCCCGTCGGCGTTGATCTGATAGGCTATTTCCCTGGCGAGTAGTTTAACAGGGATGTATAGAGGAAGCACATGGGGCTTGGCTTGACTGCCAAAAACTCTAATATAGGTGAAATTTTCTTCTCCAAACCAACTCCCCACTACAGTTAAATCCACCCCCGTTTGGTCAGAAATCTTAGGGGCAAGCTTATTGAAAATGGAATAATGAATAGGCAACATGAAACCGTTGCAGATTTGATACAAATGCTGTTTGTATTTGGTCTTCCACAACTTTTGATGATATATGTGGACGGGTGCGGGGTCTTGCGACGTCCACCTCCATCCGAGCACGGGAAATTCAGAATTAAAACATAAAACATCTAATACATATGCACTGTAGTAAAATGGCGGAATGAACCTCTCAGTGACGCAAGAGTTGAATCTGAAATTAAGAATAGCAGTTGCTCGCTTATCGGATAGTATATCCGCCCAATCCATTATTTCGCCACTACATTCCACCTCCATTAAGGGGACCATTTCTATGGTAAAATTGGTGGAATCATGTAATCCCCATAGTCTACACATCATAATCCCAACATAGCAATAAGGAGAACATAGGGAATCGACCGAGTACTTACCCGAAGATTCGTGCTTGTGCTTTGCTGGATTTTGTCTCCAACCTCGAATGGGTTCGGACTCAGTCTCATTTTCAGCTTGGAATTTCTCCAGGAATGTCGTGTTATACTTCTTCTCTTCCGCCGGCAAATGATACATTTGCCTTAGATCCTCGGTTCAAAAAGAACCGAAAATCCTCCCTTCTATAGTGCTGAAATTTCTATCGGTAATTGGGATTTCTTGAATTGCACATCTTACCACATCTGTATATGGGAGAATTTTCTCCCGGGCCACTATTCAATGAAGAAAAGAGTTGGCTAAATCACTCAGATTAGCCTCAGATTTACTGGTGTTGTCGGCAGAGACTTGTATCACTATCACCCTCAGGTCTTCAGCTTCAATCAGGTTATATGTGCCTTGCCAAGTAGCTCTGGTAAGTCCCAGGCACGAAGTGTCTGATATAAGCCCTTTATTTTTATTGCCTGGATCAACAACAGGTTGCCCTGCGGCCGGCGAAGCAGAAGGCATTGTGGTCTTCTTAGACTTCTTTCCCATTCCGCTCAAATCTATTTCTGTGGGAGAATTTTGCACAGACAGGATGATAGGCGTAATACAGGAAATAATAACATAAATCGAATAGACTAGGAATATATATATATATATATATATATATATATATATATATATATATTAATATATATATATAATATATATATATTGATAAATTCATGGTGATTGATTGACTTAAGATGGCTTCGAATCAAATCTGTAAATAGATCTCAAGCTTGCTGTTTTCATTAAATGGCCGTTAAGGCTTATCAATCTCATCAATACCAGTCAATTCGATTAATGGCCGCATGATTTATTTGAAGCATGCCTTGGGCGATTTGGCGGTTGAGCGCGGATGAGCGGATTTTCGAAAGATAGTGCCTTAATTACAAATAAATCGTATTAAACTGCCTTTATGGTTTTCTTTGAAAACTACGCTTTTGCCTTTATCGCAATCGGCCATCGGGGAAAATCATAAGTCATCGTTTTGGTTACATGTGGAATCCCCGATCGCTGATAGCAATATCGCATCGCGTCGGGAGTAGCGAATGGGGCGGTTAAGAAGGCGTGCATAGTCGATTGCCGATAGCGATATCGCATCGCATCGGGGCAAGAGGGATCTTTATTGTGTTTAATTCATTACCACCGATATCCAATAGTGATATCGCATCGCATCGGAGATTAAGGGATTTAATTACGTCAACTCTTTTATTTTCGATATCCGATAGCGATTTCGCGTTGGAACAAACCAATATGTCCTCAAGTTGTGTTCCCTTTATCATTGCGATATGCGATCTTGAGATTGCTTTATCGCAATGACAAAAGATTAATCGTTTTATGTTAAGGCTTTTGATTGATTTATGGAAAAGGCTTTTTGGTAATGTTTTATTTTATTTCTTCGGGCCTTTTAGAATAGAACTAAATTGATACCAAAGAAAACAAAATTTAAAAAGGGACCCATTTCATATTATGGTTTTGAGATAATATTAATATGAAATGGGGGGTTGTTGTAGGGCACAACAGGTCAGAGTGTCCAAAGTTACACATAAGAATTTAGAAGAAGATATTTAATCCTGGGTGTTGATTTATCTTCACAATATACTCTCCTTAACTACATAGGTGGATTACATAGTTATTTGAGACATACTATATTTATGTTTAATCCCACCAATCTAGATGAAGTATGTGTTCATGCAACTCATTTAAAATCAAAAGGCAAGAATGTTTCTCAAGAGACTAGCAAGAAACCTTCCAAATCTGAAGATAAAGGAAAGGGGATGTTTAAAGGAAAAGGAAAAAATAATACTACTATCAATAAAGATGGAGATAAAATTTCCTGTGAACATTGTTCAAAACAAGGCCATGATGAAGATCATTGTTGGAAATTACACCCAAAATTGAGACCAAAGAAGTTCAATAACAAGGGGAAATAAAAGGTTATTTCTACAACTCAACAAGATATAGGATCTGATTCAAGTTATGAAACCAAAATCATAGCCATGGGAATGAAAGGTATAGCTTTTAATGCAAGTACTAGTTCCTCTAGTAAGCCTATTGAATCTCAAAATGATAAATAAAGAAGTGATCATTTTCATATCAGGGTCATTACAAAACATAGAAAAGTTTATACATTGTTTGATAGTAGATCCCAAGTCAATCTTATCTCTGAAGTAATTCTCAAGAAACTTAATCTAGAAACTACTCCTCATACTAAACCTTACCATTTGGGTTGGGTATGTGACGGTGCCAAATTACAAGTGACAAGAAAATGTAAACTCAAATTCACCATCACTGCTAACTTTATAGATGAGGTGGAGCTTGATGGTGCACCACTTGATATTTGCGGGATTATTTTAGGGAGTCCATACTTGTATGAACGAAAAGCCATATTTTATCTTCATGAGAACAAATATTGTATTTTTAAATATGAATTTGAGTATAATGTTATAGCACATTGCAAGAAGATGAAATTATCACTTGCTAGTGCTGGTCAGATGAAAAGGATTGTAAATGACAGTAAGAATTTTGTGTTGTTGATGGTTAAAGCTAAAGACACTGTTGAATCTGAAGCTTTCTTAGGATGTGATTCAAAAATCAAGCATGAATTAGTTGAAGTTGTTAAAATTTATGACAAAATGCTTCAGGAACCTGAGGAGTTGCCTCCTAAAAAGAGGAATCCAACATGAGATTCACTTGCAGTAGGATGCACCACTTCCAAATATTGTCATGTATAAAATGTCAATTTTCAAGAATGCAGAGATTAAGAAGAAAATTCAAGAGTTTCCTGACAAAGGGGTCATTAAGCCTAGCACATCTCCTTTTGGGTCTCTTATTGTTTCAGTTCCAAAGGAAGATGGTACATGGTGCATGTATGTGGATTTTCGATCTTTGAACAAGATCATGGTAAATAATCTATCCTCCTCCCCACATTGATGATTTGCTAGATTAGTTAAATGAAGTTTTTTACTTTACTAAATTAGATTTGAGAAGAGGTTATCATCAAAAAAGGATTGTTGAAGATGATATTTGGAAAAATTATCTCAAGACAAAATAAGGTTTGTTTGAATGGTTAGTTATGTGGTTTGGGCTTTGGAATGCACCTACAATATTCATAAGAGTTATGAATGATGCGTTGAGACCATTCCTTCATGATTTTTCATAGTCTATTGTTGATGGTGCTGGACCCGCCAACATGTAAGGGGATATCCTCGGTAAGAAGTCCCAATTAGACCTCAGACCGTTTGGTGTAGGAGTCCTAGCAATGGGTCATATGGCAATTCCTTGACCGCAATTTCACACAGAGGAAAGTATGATGTCTTTGTTGGTAGCAAGGGTGTGACAACTACAACAAGCCAATGAAGGTGCATGAAAGGTTCAAACACATGGGGTTGAGATGATTACGCCTCTTGGAAACCTATGATAGCACAAAGTTAAGAAGGAAACACATGAGTAAAGATGCATCAAAACATGTAAGGAAAGTTAGCTAGCAATCCAAAGTGATGGTTAAACCAACAACACATTTCAGGGATATTCATACATACATACACAGAAAATTCCAGACATGCATGAGTAAGAAAAGAAATCCATATATAATTTAGAGTAAACTAGATAGCATAGAATAGAATACAACATATGCATGAAACACGTTGGCTCTATTATATTAATAGGTTTAAGTTCCAGTCATACAATACATCCATGTCCAACCACTAGTTCTAATAGCGGAATGTTACAGCCACAACCGCCTGCTCCTCCAAAGAGATATACTAGCTTTGCACAGTGAAGAAGCCAAGGCACAACACTGTCCAAGCTCTTTCTAAGATAGTCCCACCGGAAGATTGGCTAACCAAAAGCCTTTACAATGAGTTATGAGGTTCTATTTATAGACAAGGGTGGGGTGACCCTTGACATTCCCCTTTGTGACAGTTCATCTACCCTCATGACTCTTCATCTAATCTATGACTGTTACATCCAACTATCAACACTTGAAATTCCGTTTGACAAGACGTTACATTAAAATGCTCATGTGCTCATGTGAGACAAAATGGCTTGAGCAAGCCATGCAAGACATCACTGAAACTCGGTTCGTTGTGGTGAGACTAACTGTTTGACATGCTTGTGATGGTGAAAGTGGTGATTTGATGCCAAAGCTTGGTCATTCATGATGGTGTGCATGCACTCCATGGTGACATCTTACTGAAGCAAACTCTTGCCTTCGTTGCATCCGGGTGCATTGGTGTGGCTCCTCTATCCAACTCGTCTACTAACATGCGCATGGTCTTCTTGGGTGCAGCCAAACCGGCAACACACTTATGCATAGTGTCCGTGCTAATATTCCAGTGTGTGTTGGTGGTCATGCGCATCAACTGCTAACTACATGTTTAGCTCCAGTTGGACTTGCTTCTTGTATTTTCCTCGGTGAGCGTGCCAAATGGGTTAGATCATATGTGTGTGCACAATGACATGTACGCTGTTGAATTCCCTTGCATGCAATCAACAACACCACTCACCTTGTCTATTTCCGCATCAGCTGTTGGGATGAATCTATAACTTGTATGGGCGCAATTTCATTCGTTTATGCATGTTGTGCCCCCTACTATACATGTTCCTACTGCAATGCATTCTCTTGTCTGTGCAGCTCTTCTTCTTCCTTGAGTTGCTGCTTTAGCACATGAAACTCCTTCTCTGTTCTGTTCTATGTGTTCGCGCATATTCATGTCACGCTGTCACCTCATAGCCTGGGTCTCCATAGTTGCTTTCACCACAAGTGGATATTCTTTAGATTGCAACTTTGTTCTGCCTCTCTGTCGTCAACAACCTTCCTCTTGCATTCGTGGCATTTAGTATGTTATCTTCAACTATTTTTGATGGTGCTTCTTGTTGTGATATTGTTGCCATCATATCTTAATGTCCTTGTCTGCGAACAACTTGATGTCTTCATGGGTAAGCAAGGAGGTCGGGAGACTAACTATCAAGACTATGCAAGGTAGAGTTCTAGTTGTCATGAGGTTGACTAACTACTAGAACTACACAATGCATAGTCCATCTTGGATGATAATTGCTGGAAATCCACAATGTGCAATCTCAGCTGGCAATGGTTGCAAGCTCAGTGACTGCATTGCACAACTTTTTGGGCCAGCAATCACTGTCCTTGGGAAGAAATGTGCATTTCCTGAGAGGAAGATAGAGCCTTCTCTCTCAGTATTATGCAATGTTGTCTTGGTGAAGCAGAGTTTGGGCCAAGGCTTCCTAGACCTGTCAACGGGTAACTGAAAGCAAATATGAGTGTGAGTGCATGGTGATACTCAGTGTAAGCATAAGTGAATGATTGTACATGTAGACAGTGTTCAAATAAAGATTCAAAAAATGGAACAACGTGCATGTGAGTGAGCCGAGTCTCTGAATCGATGATCATTCATGAAAAACAATTTCATGCATGCAACAATAGTGAGATGTTAACGAAAACTGAAATGGTTCTAGTACAAGCTAGTATGTATCAAAATGATAGCAAGCGCTCACTAAAATCAATTAGACAACATTCATATGAAGTGAAACACTAAAAGCACCAAAAATGCAACACAAGACATGGAAGGCGGGCTTACACCAAAACAAATGAGCTGAATGTGTCAAAGAATCCTAGATGCAATGTGGATGTCAACGCTGCAAGGTTGATGTGAGGAATGAGCTCTACAGCTTCTGGTTCATGAGTTTTGATAAAATCGAAGATGTGACACGCATGCCACAAATCTAGGAAGAGTGACACTTGGTGCGAGGTTTGTGAAATGATTCTTGCATGCAACCTCTAGTTGCTAAAAGTAGATCCTTGAATCAAGGGATGCCTTTTCATGCTGCCTTGGGAGAAGCAGCCCATGCATGCAAATCATGTTTGCTTGATCTTGGAGGGAACTGGTAAACTCAATTGCACGTGCAAGAGGATGCTCAATTGTTAGGAGAAAATGCACATTTATGGAAGGGAGCTGGGCTGGCTTCCCAGGAGATTTGCACAATTTCTGGGTAGAGCAATTGACTGCTGTCCAGGATTGCGCAATTTCTAGGCTGAGCAGCCCTACTAGGAGGAATTTCACAATATTTTGATGAAGCCTCATTGGCATATTTGTACAATTCTGGAGCCTAGAAGGCTGCCAGACAAAATTGCACAATTTCTAGAGGGAAGGCTGGTTTCCCTCCAGAATTGCACAATTTCTTGAGGGAGCTGCTCAGCCTATAGTTGGACCAAGTCTGGAGGAACAACCTATGAGGGGAAAGCAACAAGCTCTGATGGATAAGCTTCCATTCTATAAGAAAATCACTGAAGCTTGTGTACTTGACGAAGCAAAACATGTTGCTCTAAAAGGTTGGTAAGGAGGCTCTAAAACAAAGCTAAGGAAAAATTTTGGAGGGTGGTTGTAGCCACTACAACATATTATTATATGAAATTATAATTTTCAGTAAGACTCATGAAGATCATGTGAAACAAGTTTTAGATGTCTTGAAAAAAGAAAAGTTGTATTTGAAGATGTCTAAGTGTAAATTTGGGAAATCCTCTTTGGTTTATTTAGTTCATATTGTAGGAGGGGGTCAATTAAAGATTGATCCCTCAAAAGTTGAAGTCATTGTGAATTGGCCTAAACCCAACAATGTAACAGAAGTTAGGAGATTTTGGGAGCGTCCCAATATTGGACAAAATTTATTTCTAACTTCTCAATCATTGCATCACCATTAAGTGCTTTGACAAGTGTGAAATAGGTCTTTCAGTGGGGAGGAAAGAAACATAAATCCTTTAACACATTGAAAGAGAAAATCAATACGACACCAGTTATAGAACTTCCATATTTTAAGCAACCATTTGAAATTCAAACCGATGCAAACGATTATGATATGGGAGTAGTTTTGATGCAACATGGTAATCCAATTTTTTATCATTCTTAAACCTTTACCAATGTAGTAATTAGCTATCAAACTTATGATAAATACTTGTATGCTTTGGTAAAAAACATGAAGAAATGGAAGCATTATTTGATGGGTAAAGAAACTATTATTCATACTGACCATCAACCTTTGTAATATTTACAATCACAAACCAAGCTACAACAAGCTAGACATTTCAGGTGGATGGGATTCCTACATCAATATCATTTGGTAATTAGGTATAAGAAAGGTATATAAAAAAATTTGTAGATATGTTGTCAAGGCTTATTTTTAATGCATATGTTATTCTTAAGCATAACCCAATCATGCATGAAAGTTATATCGAACAATATGCTCAAGATGAAGATTTTAGTGATATTTATGCAACTTTGAGTCAATGAAATCATGTTGAAGAGTTGGATTATCATGTTCATAAAAATTTGTTGTATCATCTTGGAAAGTTGTGCGTTCCACAAGGTGAAAGAGTCAATGGCATAAGGGAAGCCCACACTTCTCTCATTGTTGGTCACTTTGGTGTATGCAAAACAATTGCTCAAATTCATAGGTATTGTTATTGGCCTCACATGAATTAAGCTATTTCAAAATATGTGAGGATGTTCCTTGTGTGCTACTAGCAAGTCTAGCAATGGTCAGGTTTGTACACTCCACTTCCTATCCCTTCCCGTCATTGGGAAAGTATTTCTATGAACTTCGTAGGGGGGTAACAATGTCTAGGAAAGGTCGTGATTATCTCTATGTTGTTGTGGATCATTTCAACAAAATGTATGTTTTGATTCTATGTAAGAAACAAGGTATATATGAACATACTACAAAGATGTTTCTCCAAAATGTATGGGTTCACTTTTGGTTACCCACTTCTATTATTTCTAATCAAGATTATCGATTTGGTGGGAACTTTTGGTCAAGTTTATGGGAACTCATAGACACCAAGTTGAAGAAGAGCACCACATTTCATCCACAAACTGAAGGCCAGTCAAAAGTAGTGAACAAAAAAATAGTGCACCTCCTTCGAGGATATTATGGTAAGCATCCTAAACTTTGGGATGAGCATTTTCATTACATCCAACATGCCTACAATTGTGTCAAACATTCATCTACACAAGTATCTCCATTTGAATCTTATTTGGGTTATTTTCCAAAGTATCCTTTAGATTTCATATTTCATAAAGATATTGCAGTAGATGGACATAGTGATGTGGATAAAGCCAAGCATTTTATTGAACAAATTTAGCTATTGCATCAAAGAGTACAAGAACAACTAGAGAAAAGCAAAGCAAAGTACAAAGAAAGACATGAAAAGCATCGTTTTGATCATGATTTCAAAGTGGGAGATAAAGTTTGATTGTACATAAGCAAGGAAATAATACAAGGTCAAGGAAAAAAACTCAATCCAATCAAATATGGTCCTTTCAAAATTTTGGATAAGATCAATAATAATGCTTTCTGATTAGATTTTTCACCTTACATGCAAATTTATTCTATTGTGAATGTGGAAAACTTGATAGTGTATGAGCCTCCAATGATTGATGATCATGAACAGAATGTTCAAATTCCATCTATAGAAAACTTTTCTCTTGAATATTTAAATGAGTTGCAAGAAGACTCAATTCTTGACATGAGAATTATGACTTCACACAGAGGCAATGTAGAGTATCTTCGAGTGGGACTCAAAGGTACTAATCCAAGTAAATCAAGGTGGATCAAGATCAAGAAAGTGAGGGAGATGTACCTTCACTTACCTGTTGATTAAAAATAGACATTTGGTGGTCCAAAAGCTTTTAATGGGGAGGAATGACCTAGGAGATAAAAAAATATGTTAAAATATCAAGTGCTCAAATTCTCTCAAAACCAACACTAATAATAGATCTTGTTGTTATGATTCCAACTACACTTAAATTGCCTCAATCTGACACTATATGAGAAAGTTATCGTGTTCTAACGTTTTTGACAAACAAATAAAAAGTCAACTTACAGGGTTGACTGGGCCACTGACTAGGAAGAGCATACGATGATGTAGCACTGACGTCAATAGGTGACTGTGCAGTACGGTTGTCAGATGAGCCAATCAGGACGTGACATGTGGCATGATTGTACAAGGGCAATTGATGTGTGTTCATTGGTTGACAGGTTTGGTGTGGAGCCAATCAAAAGGTGCCACATGGCCCTATGAGACGGTAGCATGTGGACCTCAAATATCATATAAAACTTTTTATGGATGGATCTACCTTTGTGGGGTTTGACCTAGCGACCACTAGCAAGATAATTATCTGCCTTACCACTATAACACTCGATGTTTCTTGTTATATAGTGTGGGTCGCATATATTTTAAGTTGAATGGTTTGACGATTTGGGGGAGGGGTCTTTTTAATACAACAAAACCATTGGCAAAATCAGCGGGAGTGGAAGGCGCATGCCACCCTACACGCACCCATTGCACAACCATATGGACACACCATGTGACCAAGAGCGGGGTTGACAGAGCATGTGGCCTCTCATCCATGCCCCTAATCGTATTGTATGCCACGTGACCGACTCAGAGGTGGAGATTAAGGGGCGCAGTGTCAAACTAAGTATTAAACAATTTGTACCATTTTCAGGGGATTTTTTTCTGAACCTACACGAATTTGTCACTTTGCATACCCACCAAAGACATAATTTGTTGCCAGTTTTGATAGAGGTCAATTTTGTAGAACAGTTAACAAGGAAATGAAGAAGCAAGCTTAACTTGGCCATTTTTCAGCCTTTTTGAGCCCAAGAAGATCCTACAAAGGCATTTTTGGGTGTTCTGGACACAATAGAAGCGTTATTTTTGCAATTTGAGAAAGATATGTTGATATAATTTTACATTTGATAAATAATTTAAATGTCCAACATTGGAAGTTGGACCTAGAGATGTAGCCTAGGAGGGGTGAATTCCATCATCAAATTGTTGTTTTGTGATGCTACATCTTGTTTATTTTTCACTATTTGAATTTGCAAAACTCAAATAAGTTTACTAAGTTTATATGATTTTGCAATTTCAATCCATTTCCCATAAGACATAAACTAGATTGCAAACTTTTACAAGAAACCTCCAATTTTTAATTTTAGATCACTCTGAACTAGGGAGGAGATACTCACTTCATCTCAACCAGCAAGGATATAACTACAAGCCCAAGCTTGTGTCAGAAGTACTAATACTTCCCTTATATCATCTACATGTTCATCCATGGAGATATCGTTTGTAGCTTCATGACGCCATCAAGTCATGAATCATAAAGTGCTTCGACCTTCCTGGGTTTCTGACAATCTTCAAATAACTTTGATTATTACAATATATCATAATCCAATCCAACATGTCACTAGATAGACCATTGAACATTTTACGGATCCAAATTGCTTCACAATTGATTGTATCAGCTGCCACATCTTCTACCATTGTAGTGCATAGAATTCTTGCTTCATGTTCTCCAAGAAACCATACCAGTTCTCAATCATCAGTAATATCTCTCCTCATCATCAACATGGCTAATTCAATTGATGAGTCTAAGAATCAAATATATCATGGAACCAATTAGTTATTCATACAATAATATCATAATTTCTTCAATTTCTTCTTGAAAAGGTATCTTTTATATCGATGTATAATCTATCAACTGACCATATAGAGGATCTAGGTCACAAGTTCTTATGCCATAGTGTATCCATCAAAATATGTTAGATTATTCCTTTAATTCAGGCTCTAAAGATAATATCTCTAACTTAAGATTTCTTCTTGAATAAATTTCTTTGATTCCAAAGTATGAGGTTTTTCTTTAAGAGACTTCTTCTTCACACCTTTTGGGAGTAACCTTTCCAACTAAAGTAACTGAGCTCCTTTCTCTTATTGAAGGAACCTTCTCAAGTTTAATTTTCATGTTGTAGTCTAGTACTTAAATTTTGATTACTTTCTTTCAAACTTACTGATTTTCCTATAGAATATGCTTTGTTATATCTTGTATTTATCTGCTTCCTGAAATATTTTGTTCTACCCATCGTAGTATTATTAGTTCATTCTTTGATGCATAAATTAGATTTACCAGAATATTGAATTGAATATTAATTCTTTATGACTATAATAATTTCTAACATGTTTCAATCTAGATGTTTATTACCATGGGTCTATTTTTTTACTATTCTACCTCTTTTCCTTGACTACCATCTTGTTAGCTTCCTTTTTTTTTACTGAAGCAAGAGTCTATCCTTCTATTCCATTAAAACTTAAAATATCTTACATAGTATACACCTTTCCAAAGGGAACTATGGGCCATGGAAAAATCAATCTCTACTAGCTGATGGCCCCGAGCTAAAGGCTTAACCTACATTGTCCACAAAATTGTTAAGTCCACAAAAAGTAAACAAATTAACCCATAAAATTAGGAGACAAACTCAGTGATGAAATAGGGAAACCCCTAAATGGATTTTGGGCCCGGAAGGGGGTGATAACTCTCGAGCATTCGGAGTTTGTAAACACCTTCGATTTCCATCCAAACATGTAACCTTCCTGGAAGATATTTTATCCTGATCTGCGCAACTATCTTTGATCGTTGATCCTCCCTTCCAGATCCTACGACAAAGGATAATATCGCATTGCCAAGTAGCCTGCAAGATACTCACACAGTGGCCACCCTGGACCCACAAGCAAGCCTGCTTGTTCCTGACCATAGATCTGTCCTGCAAGATCCGACGACCAAGGACCATATCGCACGGGCCTAACCCACTGAAGAATAATGTGCGATGAGGACAGTATTCCAACTTCGTACCCCACCATGTGTAGCACAATGAGTGGAATCGCTCCCAACTCCACAATACCGCTTCCTGCACTAAGGGCATGCGATGGACACCAAACCACCTCCTGGGATGATTTGAAACTACGAAAAGAAAAACGGGGGGATACAGGTTGCCGGGAAAGCTGAAGATCCAGTCCCTTTCATCATCCCTCCTCCACGGGCTAAGAAACCTATGACTAATGAGAACCCAGCTATTCGGCCCACCTTTCGCAGAACTGTATCTACACTTCAGCTTCCATCTGACACTTCTGAGACTATACTGTCGAAGGTTGGGGAGGTTGACAGTAAACTTCATCCCCATAATGATCCTGTTCTGAAGAAAAAACTACATAAATATACCGAATCAACAAGACACTACCCCCGTGTCTTTGTATCGAAACACCATTATATCCTCATCCACTTGGTCGTGACATTGTGTCTTCAATCTAGATAGTGACAACTCAGGCCACTTCAGCACCACCTTACTTTTAGTACTGATTACTCCTTGGTTAGCCAAAATGTCTGCCAATTTGTTAGTTGTTGTTCTCACAAGGTTAAAACTCATCGTACGGACTCCCTGGAGATGAAGCTGGATTCTCTAAAAGACCTATAGTAGTCTTCATTGTTTAGAGACTTTTTATGGCTCTGTGCCATAGCTTATTCTTTTGACCAAGTTTATGATTAACTCAGAGCCCGCCTTGACTATAACATTATGTAGATTGTCCTGCTTCAGAATTTCTAAACATTTCTCAAGAGCGAGAAGTTCCACCATATTTTTAGTGCCTCTACCCAAATGGAAATGGAAAATGTAAAGGAGACTGCCATTATCATTCCTAAGTACCCCGCCACAGCCAGCAATACCCGGGTTATCTTTGGAAGCCCCATCAATGTTGAATTTCAGAAAACCATAACGGGGGGGATATCAATAATCCAATTTAGAATCCATCCTCAAAACCTTTCTGTCTAGGCCTTGTGGAATAAACCTATGCATACCTAACTTAAGAAGAATCTCCATTTTAGCTACAGAAGGAGGATTCTTAGGCACTATTCGCACAATGGTGCTTACAGTCTCCTTAAGTTGTCTTAATATTTGTTCGAGCAAGCGTTGAGAGGAACCTTTTACATTTTTGAAGATTTTATTGTTCCTTTATTTCTAGACAGTCCATATTATGAAACCTGGTGTTAAAGCTCGGGCTGAGCCTAGAAGTTCCAAATTAGAGAAGTTGTGTCTCCAATTGATTAGGGTCTTAATGATACTTCCTTTGTCCCTGTCTATCTGCTGGAAGATAGTGAAAAAGGAATCTCACACCCAAGAGGTGAAAATACAATTATTAAGAAGGTGCTCCATTGTTTCCTCTTGGGCTTCACATAGCTGGCATCTGGAGGGGCCCACAACACCCCTCTCCCGAATGTTGTCCCAAGTCATAATTTTCCTATGATGCACCAGCCACATGAAAAGATTAATCTTCATCCATCCTTGATGTCTCCATATGTTCTGCCAAACCCTATCCTGTTCATTGGAATCTAGCTCAAGGAGTATGTGTTTTGCCTCCTTGAGTTTAAAGGTGTCTGCAACATTATTTCCCCATCTCAGTAAGTCTTGCCCCCCTGTCACTAAAATCTTCCTTTGTCGCAATATTGTTAGAAGTGCCTCCGCATTGGCTTTCAATGGGTTATCTTCCCTATATTCCAACTTTTTCCAGGTTCTCCATTTTCCTTCACTGTTGGTTTGATCCTAGAAATCTTTCACCTTATATAATCTTTTGGTGTTTGTATCTTCCTTGAGGTCCATTAGGTTCTCTCTCAATAGTGTAGGTTCTTGTTGCCATTTGTCCTCCCAGAACAAAGCAAGCTCACCATCTCTGATTTCCCAGAAGCTATTTTTTTGTACTAACTCTCTATTTCCCCAGGCTTTGTTCCAGATATGTGAGCCCTTAATGATGCCAGGCATTCTTATTAGATCAATATCTTGCCAGTTGTTAGCATATTTTTCTTTCCATATTCTAGCCCATCATTCCTTTGGTTCTTTTACCCAGCGCCGCCATAATTTCACCCCTAAAACTTTACTCAGGCTACCAAGGCCCACTTCTTTCTTTCCTCCCTCTTTCCCCAAAGATAATCTCTTTGAATGTTTCTAAAATGATGTAGCACTCCTTTTGGTGTTGGAAGGGCAGATAACATAAAGATAGGAATTGCTTACATAACAGCTTTTGTAAGCATTAACCAACCAACCAAGTTTAAAGATCTATAGGTCCATTTCCTAATTTTATCCTGCATCTTGTTGATCACTGGTTCCCAGATGCCCTTGTTCAGAGGCTTATCAGTAAGAGGAACTCCTAAATATTTGGATGGGAGGACATCCCTTTGAAAGCCTAGAATCCTGGAGATATTTTTTTGATTAGCAATATTGGTATTAAAGAAAAAATTCTTAGATTTGGAAAGATTAACTTCCATACCTATAGCCAAGGGAAAGACAGACAGGATATGCTTGTACACTAAAGCTTCTTTAACTGTGGGGATTCCTTGCAGCACAGTATCATCAAAAAATTGTTGATGGGTCAAAGCATGACCATTCTCTGAAAGTTGGAAGCCTTTGATATTACCAACCTCTTTGGAATGCTTGATAAATCGACCCAACCCTTCCATCATGAGGATGAAGAGAAAGGGTGAGAGAGGATCACCCTGCTTGAGGCCTCTGGAAGGAGAGAAGGTTTTGGAAGGAGAACCATTAACCATAATTAAGAAGCTGGAAGAAGTTAACAGGGCCATGACCCATCTAACCCAGTTATGATCAAACCCAAAAGCAATAAGGACCTTCCTAATATAGGTCCAATTCAGCTTATCATAATATTTGGCTAGATCCAATTGCATAATCATACCATCCTTCCTATTACTAATCAAAGAGTGCACCACCTCATGTGCCTGAATGATGTTATTAAGAATTTGCCTACCCTCCACATATCCAGATTGCTCCACAGAAACTAGCGAAGGTAGAAGTGGTTTGAGTTTGTTGGAAACAACCTTAGATATTATCTTGTAGACCACATTGCACAAGGCTATGGGTCTACACCTGTCAAGAGTCTCAGAATTATCCTGTTTAGGGATCAATGAAATGAAGGAAGTGTTGAGTGCCTTCAAAATAGTTCTATTCACCCTGGAGTCTTCCACAACGTTCAGAATATCCTATTTAACTATATTCCAACATGCTTTGAAGAAATCCACGTTGAAACCATCTGGGCTTGGCGCTTTACCATTCTACATATCTTTGATCACCTCACTAACCTCCTCTTCTGCTACTGGTCTATTGAGATTAAAATTATCCTCTCTCGATACCAGTCTAGGAATATGCCCCATTAAATCCCTGATGAAATTCTCTCTGTCTAAAATAGTTTCCTGTGCTATTCCATGAAAGTGTTGGACTAGCACTTCTTCTATTTCTTCATGGGAATTATGAAAATTACCACCTTTGTCCTTGATCAAGGAGATTTTGTTATGAGATCTGTT
Organism: Pinus taeda; assembly: GCA_000404065.3. Taxonomy (NCBI): domain Eukaryota; kingdom Viridiplantae; phylum Streptophyta; class Pinopsida; order Pinales; family Pinaceae; genus Pinus; species Pinus taeda. The sequence goes on along the minus strand of APFE030015427.1, from coordinate 55,313 downwards.
CGCTATGGTAGATCTATGGAAAAATATAGTGTTACACTCCCCTTCTTTCAGCCATTTAACTATGGATTTTTGCCTCCAAAATATCTCCTCCTGTTGACATAAAATCTCCCATTCTTGATGGTGTTTGGTGACTTGGTCATTTCTCTCAATATCAAAGACATCTGTGATAAGTTTTTGATTGAGTTCCTGCATTTTATCCTCCATAGCATTTTTTGCTGGAAAAATATTCCCAAATAAATTCGTGTTTCAATCTTTAAGTTTGAGCTTGATGTGCCTAAGTCTTTTGTGAAGTAGGAACATACTTGTACCTTGAATATGTAGGTCTTCTGTCCACCATTTTGAAATGTTGTTGATGAATTCTGGGTGGGACACCCAGATATTCTCAGATCTAAAAGGTCTGTTTCTGGGGGTACCAATGCCCTGAACTTCCAGTTGAACAGGCCAATGATCCGAGCCTCCAAACGGTAGAATTCTCGCTATCATTTCCTTGTTGGTGAGCATGAGATCTTCTGAGATTATGAATCTATCTAACTTTGAGGCTACTTGAGACTCCCCTCCTCTTTTATTGTTCCAAGTAAATAGACCATTACTCATGTCAGTGTCAACTAGTTTCATATTATCTATAAAGGTTTGAAAAGTTGTGGAGTCTCTACTTAAAGTTCTAGTTCCTCCTTTTTTCTCTAAAAGTGATTTGATCATGTTGAAGTCCCACACAAGATATATGGTACATCTACATGTCTATCTCTGAGCTCCATAAGGGAATCGAGAAACCTGATTTTGTCAACCATTCTTTGAGGGCCATATACATTTGTGACCAGATAGGTCTCCCTATCTCCCACCGGCTGAATGACCACTGATAAATTATTTCTAGATGCCTCACCCTCAATAATACCAATCTTTTAGGGATTCCACAGAGTGAGTATGCCCCTTGTTGTATTATCTTCTTTAACTTCTATAAACTCAAATTGATTGAGCCATTTGTTGTGAATTTCTCTTTCTTTTTGTATGGAACATTTAGTTTCTTGGATAAAGATCATATCCAGAGCTTCTTGTTTCATTCTATTACTAAAAATTCTTTGTTTTCTCTTGCTACCTAGACCTCTGATATTCCAAGATGTAAACTTTATTATTACATATTTGTAAAGGAGTAGCCGTTTAGATCTTTCATCTTCCCTGAATTTATCATTAGCTTTCCACATTCCATCAATAACTCATTCTGCTTTTTCCTACCTCTTTTCTTTCTTGGAATTTTGGGAGCTAATCCTGATGTGTTTTTCATGGTTTTCACACCTTTGTTGCCCTGCCTTTCACTTTTTCCTTGTCTGTCCACCCCTATAGCCTGAGTTTTCCATAGGAACAGCTATTGTACCCTACTAAATTATTCTAGCGTTAAAGATTCTATGCCACTCATGGTCCCCTATTTCAAGAATCCTTCCAGATCTAGGTGTTCCCTGTCAAGAATCTCCTGCAATTCATGATCTTCCATTTCCATCTCACTCTGGGTCATTTCTTGGTCCATCTTCGGTTTTGCATCACTCATCATAGTCTCTTTTTTGTTTGATACTATCCCGTGGTTGAGTTGTATCTTCCTCTTTCTCCTTTTTCCTTGGGCGTCCTTCCATTACTGATCTATCTTTGTCATCTCTTCTTCTTCTTTGAGAACTTGGAACCTAATCAGATTAGTCCGTGGTCCTTTTGTCTGCTGCTGCTTTGCCCCCTCTTGCCCCCTTTTCCTTTATGTAACACTTTGTGAAAGCCTTCAGTATTTCTCATTGTGTTCACCTTACTACTGTTCTCTATTTAGTTGAGAGGGCAGTCTCTCAATAGGTGCCCATTCTCATGGCATTTTCGACATCTAAAAGGAACATGTTCATAGTCAACTGTTTATACCGAATCTTCATCCAAAACTTCTAAAATGACCTCATCCAGAAGAGCTCCAGAGAGATCCATCTCCACACATATTCTTACAAAGGAAGTGTACTTACCCTTCTTGGTGGCTTCAGAAGTTTTGACAAAATGCCCTAACTTGTTTCCTATAGCAAATAACGATTCCATTTGCCGGTAATCAAGGGGTAACGAGTAGAGTCTTTCCCAGACTCGGACAGAGGTGAATGTTTCTCTCTCAGGGACAAAATTCATCATCCATGATCGCATGTAAAGGCCTACTGCTACATAGAAGTAGGGCCCTCCTTCAAACACTTTGTCTATGTCCTCAATATTTGTAAAGACTACCATAAAGAAACCCTTAGACCCAAGATGAAGGTCAATGCTTCCTTTTGTTTTCCAGTTATATTTGATCCATGACTGTAAAGCTTTTTCAGCGGGCCATACTCCCATGAATTTAAAAATGATAGCATATGTCCTCATGTGGTCTCTATGCGCCTGCAGAGCAGGATCACTTAAAGCTACTCTGGGAGTGACCTCAGCTTTGGGTTTACATGGCCCTTTTTGTGCTTTATTATTCACTCTGTGTTCCTTGTCTTCTTGCTCATTTTCTTTATTGTTGTCATTCTCCTTTGTCTTGTTTGAATCTTGTTCCTCTTCTATAATCCTTGTCCCCTCACCTGAAGGACCTATGACACACTCTAATGTTCTCTTTCCACGACTAGCCACTGCCTACCTATAGGAGGGAGTGGAGCTCCCTCCCTTGCACGATTCCATGGAAACTCTTGTGAACTTCTGCAAATCCTAACACTTCCAAGAAACTCGCGCCTCTCCCTTCCAACACCATCTTGTTAGCTTCCTTATTCCTTGGAGAGAAATGCTAATTTCCTTTGAATATTCAAGATGAAAACTTGTAGATATGAATCAATCTATATTATCTTGTGAGTTTCTAATAGTGTTCTTGAGATGCATTCTATGTAGACAATGGTCAAGGAGACTTTTCTTCTCACTTTTAGTGAGTTGATTCTTCATTATGGATGACTATGAGTTCCCTTTTGATTATGAATCCCAATATACTTCTATGATATCCCCATAAATCTTATAATTGTCTTACCAACTACAAGTATTGTTCTATTTGCAATCTAAGAAATAGAAAACTTGACTACAAGCCCAGTTCAAAGGTAGATTGCAGAGCTATGTACATTTATCATAATCTTCATTAGCACTAGTAATAGAGATCCTTGTTGTCCTCTACCTTATGTTTTTTGGAGCCTCTTCATCTTCAATTGTTAATGCTTCATTTCTATCCTTCCTCTTGTTGTTTTTGTTGTTCTTAGCATTCTTAGGGACAATCCCTCTTGTAATATCCACATTCATGACAACAAAAGCATTAAAATTTGTACATCTCCTTATTTTTATGATATTTTTCCATGACATCCAAATTTTCCAAACTTCTTCCTTGACTTGGCTGAAAAAGCTTGAGAATTTTCATAGCTTGGTTCAATATCAATTCTAGCCTTCAACCTTGTCACATAGAACCCATAGTTCTTCAAAAGTTGGAGTGTCTTTTCTTGCATAGATACCTCTTGCAAAACCATCCCAAGCTAGAGGTAGAGCATTGACTACATAAGTGATTAATTCACAGTCAGATATGGTTCCTCTAATTCCTTATAGTTGATCTTTGATTTTGATATTCTCATAAAGTATGAGGGTAGAGTTGATTCCCTAGAGATATCTTTTGGCCATTTGTGTTGACAGAGTAAGATTTAACTAATTTATCATAGACTTCCTTTGATTTATTCAAATCTTACATAAAGGAAATGAGATGATCTTTGATGGATTCAAAGAGAATCCTTTGAGCTCTAATTTCTCCCTTATTGTATTTGGTTATATCTTGTGGTATTGTTCTTGTCTAGTACTAAAACTCTACCTTCAACAAATTGCATCACTTCATTTTATTTAATAACTTAATAGATCATTTTTTTCCGAGCCTTGAAATTTGATGCTCCATCAAGCTTATTTCCTTCCTTGCAAATAGATTCCATTTTATTTAGAGAATTGGATGTGGAGAATAGAAAAGTACTTGCTTGTGTATGAGAGAGAATATTGCTAAAAGAATATCTTCAAGAGTGGATTAGAGTTGTTATCAATATATTTAAGATATTGATCTACAAACCATGTTCTTAGCTTTGATAGAGAGAGAGAGATAATTTCTACAAGGGTGTCTTCAAAATATGCTAGCAAGATGTGATCTTCAAGCTACCTTCCTTTACCTTAGCTATGATACCATGTTGAGAATCCAAGTGTAATAGAGATGATGCTTGTTTCCTCTTCTTGATAATTACTTGTGAATGTTAGTTTTCTTCTTTATTACTTATTATGGCATATTCATCAAACAATTATACAAATGCGAAAAAATATAAAGATCACAAAGAAATAAGAGACACTAAGATTTAAGCTTCAAGCCAAAGCAAAACTCCACAAGGGGGAAATCCAACAATCCTTTTCTTATAGAATCATATGAAACATCGAAGACCAAGAAAAATACCAAACTCCCACAAATATTCCAAGTCAACCCTCCTCCAAGTCTCCTCCAACAAGTTAAAGTCAATGAAAGTCAACATTGGTCAAACTTCTTGAAATCTAGTCAAAAACATAGAATTTTTAGTCTTGCAATAGAGGCCAAATTTTGGCCCTATAATCACCTTAGAGATGCCACCTGAATTTCACATATGTGGAAAAGAAACAAGGTATAAAACATGATTTTTTTCTCTCCTTTAACTTCTTTCTCTCTCTTTTGACCTTAACTCTCTTTCTTATTGATCAGGTGCAAAAATAGATATATGATGTGATGAATTGAATTGTTCTCCAAGAGGTCGAGTTGACTCTTATATATAACTCTCTAGGAGGGTCAGATAGGTGCCACATAGGCCGACTTGTCCAAGGATGGTCGACTTGTCTTTATGTTGACTCTTTAACTCAAAAATAAAATTTCAAATTATTTTCTTTCAAATGTCCAAATGGGACATAACTCAAATACAATTTCTTTTGGCTCATAATAAATCGTTTTGACTCTTTTTGACTCTTTGAGCATGATGAACATGCTTTGACAAAAATAAGATATAATAATAATGAATATGATAAATATGTCAATGATAAAATTACATTACATTATGAAGGCCAACACTAGTTACAATTTCAACAATCTTTACCTTCGATTTATGGCAAAACACCAATAACATAACTAAAAATATGACTAAGCTCACTGGTCTATTTAAGGGGAAGCAAATAAAAATATGACTAAGCTTTAACAAACTCATCTCATTGAAGAAAATTCCATCTAGCAATTATCCAATATGTTTCCAAAATACTTCATGGTTCCAATTTGAACAAAACCTCTCATAATTGGAACCTATGTATGGGTTTTATGGAAATGTTAGAGCTAGAAAACTCTATCTCAATCCTCATCCCCTTCCACATACATAGGAAATCCAATGGTCTAGAAAATAGACTAGTGAATGAAGGGGTGAATATAGATAACCATGAGATGTTTAAGCCCCGGGGCACTACAATCTCTTGTTAGCTTTGAAAAGAAAATTATAAACTCAACATTAGGGATAAAAAACACATATATTTGGTGATTGATAGCAAGACTAGGACATCCTTGACATGCATATAGGAGCTAAGTCTATAATCTTGTGCATGTTAGCATAATGAAATGATGTTAAAGAAGGGAACAAGAGATTTCAATGCAAAGCTAGCTCATCCAAGTGATAGTTTAAGAAATTATATGAATAGGATGATGAGATCAAGTGTCAATATGGGAAATTCACGGTTCATTCTCTTTAAAACCTACACCATCACTATATGTAGGCATTATGCAATGGAATGATACATAACTAACCACAAGGGTGTTGAACTCCTTTATTCTCGACATTTATGGTTTCATTCAAATGGTTGGTATCAAGGTTTCTCTTTTACAATACCCTATTTTTTCTTATGTTTCTTAATGCTATGCAACATGGTTAATATCGTGCAAAGTTTAGAAGTTTGAGGGAAATTGAGAATCAAAACTAGCTAGTTTATTTTGGTGTATTGTAACAACCCATCTATAAATACAAAGAAGGCAAGCATAATAGCAGGTATAAGTTACATGCATATGATAGCTACATATGCATGTGTCGCTTACACTGCACTAGTATTTTATACTAAATTGATTATAAGTGCTAAATACCATGACTCTTTTGGGAAAAGAAGTTCTACTCATTCATCAACATCGCATAATGTATGGTTAGATCAAGAGGACTATATATATATACATATATATTATATGCTCCAAAATAATGATAAAAATCATATTAATAGAATAGAATAAAGGTTAAGAATAATATAAATAATTAACTAATATAAAGTTCTAAACTTTATATTAAAGCAAATATGAACAAATTTCATATTAAAATAAATATAAATCAAACTTTATATTAAAATAAATATAAATTAAACCTTATACTAAAATAAATATAAATCAAACTTTGTAATATAGTAAAAGTATATATATAAACAATGTAACAAAATTGAAAGACAAACAATGTAATTAAAGTTAATGATTCATGAATGTACCGAGGGTCATCTTAAAAGATTATATAATTACCTTATGGTCTTAAAAACGTAGGCAAAGGCGTGGCAGTAGGAGGGGGAGAAGTGGCTGCAGGTGGGAGGGTGGCCACCGCCAAACCCAAAGATATAAACCACAGGTAATGGGCTCAGAAGGGGGGAACAAATCAGGAGAAAAACCATGAGGACAAACCAGGAGGAAGAACCAGCCATTGGAAGAGATTTGAGTGTTCTAAGGTTCTGGGCACGGGGGACAGTTAGCTTCTGTTGAGAAGCTTACTGGATTGAGCAGCCAGGCTCTACTTAGTATGGCTGGGTGGAATTGGTCTCTCGGTAATTGGAGCAGAGTAGCCGCAAGCATCATCAACTACAACAGTTCAGATAGCAGTTCAGGTAAGTACCTGCTTTAAATTCTTTACTGTTTCTATATTTGAGTTTTTCAGTTCTTACATGTATCCAATTTCCTATCCAATTGTCTAGCCTCATCTCTGGTGCTATTCCCAATCAATCTTCATCACCATTATTTTTAGTCTCTTTTGTTCCCAATTACCCCTATCCCCTGAGAACCACGTCATCTATGGTTGTTTCCTGCATGTATCGTTGGGTGAAGTTAACCCTTTCATATGGTTATCAGTCTCAAATCCTCCAACTTTTCTCACAATTTCATTTTAATGTTGAGAAATTGACCCAATACCTTATTCACCTAGGGATTCCAAACCCCCTTTGTAAGGTTTCCCTAAATGCTCTTAGGGTAAAGGTCTTTTTATAAGTCTATCCCATCTCCTTTTTACAAGTCTTGTGCTCCCCAACTCCCCCACCCCTCAATAGGCCCTATACACATTTTGTCAAAGGAAGGCTACCCTCGATGAAGATTGTGGGTAAAGGATCCACTCTTTAACGCAACAAATGTGGGTTCAACATAGACACTTCATCCTCTATCAAATTATACCTTTACCTACAAGTGCCACAACACACCACTAGACAAATGCCATGAGAATGTTTGTCGACTTCCACTATAGATTCTATATGGAAAGAAAAGATGAAGTGGCTAGCATCGAGTAGGTCGTCAAATGAGAAAGACAATAACTCTCCAAGGAATAGCTAAAGGTAAAGTTTAATGAATGGGCCCTAGACACTAATTTAGAAACAAGAAACCTAAGAGTTTTACACTTATTGAGTTATATTGGTTCAACAAGACCTTTGTTGCTCAAATAGTGGAGGCTAAAAATAGTGAACGTCAATCCATAATGTAAAAACAAAATGTTATAAATTAAAAAATTGATATGTTATATAAAAAAGTTTTTAATATCATATCACAATCAGTGACTGTTCAAAACCTAAAACATGATGATAATGATACTTAAATTGAAAAACATTATTCACACACACCATGGATATGGCGAAGTTAAATCTCCATGTTTAACTTTTAAGAGAAGAAATAGACATATTATCTACTCCTTTTTTCTTATTAATAAAACAATGAAGTATAATATAAGCTTATAGATACTTTAAAAAAAGCCTACCAAGATTCTTGAGAAGCACAAATTTAAACAAATCCTTATCTCCAATTTTATAATGCGTTGTGTAAACCAACCTAATAAAAGAATAAAAATTTATCATAGTCACAAGTGTGCGGTCTCTCTTTGCTGCAGAGATTTTTCAAGTAGGTTTGACCAACATCATGTAATCAGCGGCACATAGACATTCCAACAGATACGAGATCGATTAGTTTTAGTTTCTTAAATCGATATCAATCTGCTGTTGAATGTTCATTGCTCGCCGCTTATACAGATATTGTGAGTGGGGATGTAGGTAAACGGTGGGAAAAGGGGATGATTATTTTATTGACATGATGGCAGGATTACAGGGTGATGGAAGTCCTGTCATATCAGGTAAAGGTATGGTGAAAAGGTCTCAAGGGAGTTGGTGAGAGTAACCCTGCGGCCCCCAGAGTGAGGCACCCAGTTACATCAACGGGTATAGTTGCGTCGGGCGGACGAAAGGATGAAGGAAATGTTTTCCGGTGGCGAAATTGAGGGTGTGGAACCAGGACGATCGTCGGCCCATAGGGCAGGCCCCGGTTGGGCCTGCAAAGGAAATACGCTAGTCTTAAATAAAGTTATTTTTTGGAATTACAAATTTGACTGGTTAAATTTGTTTTTGTTTTCCGAAAGAAAAAAGTATAATATATTATATGTGTACTAGTTATATTATAACCATGATTTTGTCTGTTGCGGATATAAGTAAAATTACAAAAAATAGAGATATTTCTTTTCAAACAAAATTCTAGGATTTGCTTTTCACAATAGAAAGTGTCCTAAGTTATATTATAATCATGATTTTCTTTGTTGTAGCTATAAGCAAAATTACAAAAGATAGAGATATTTCTCTTTAAACAAGATCCTAGGACTTGTTTTAAGATAAAGATATTTCTCTTCAAACAAAATCCTAAGACCTGTTTCTCACCATAAACCGAACCATTTTTGCAGAATTGCTGATATTAGTGCATTTACAAATCAATAGCATGTAAGAAAATACAAAAAAAACTATTGCAAAAACTGAAGAGAATCAGATGTCTCAGTTGAAGCTGAGCTGGAAGAACATATTCCAGATTGGAGAAAAAATCATGGTATTTGAGAGAAATCTGCCTCTTCAAAAGACCTGGTTAAATTTGTATAGATTAAATGTTATGAGATTTGTTTCTACTTCGAATTAGGGTGGTCTAATTATTATATATTTTAGAGTTTTTTTGGTTAGAATTTAATAAAAATATGGATTCAGTATCTTAAATAAAATAAGGATTTAGTATTTAAAAAGATTCTGGGTATTTAAATTGTGAAGAATTCACAATTTAAGTTTGTTATTTTAACATTTTTATATTTGAGATAAATTAAATAAATAAAAACTATATAAATATATAGAAAAATTTTCCAAAACATATAACAGATATATTGCCTTTGCATCCATTTATATTAAAATGATATAAATTGAATATTTGAAACATTTTCTGAAGAAAGCAGGCCCTTCTCTTATATAGTCAATTTGGTACTGGTGAAATGGAAGGATATTGTAACTGAAGGCTGGTGAGATCGTTTATTCGACAGCTTCATTCACTGGTTATTCACTGGTTAAGGGGCCATTTTTTAATGATAGAAAATTTATTATTCAGAAGAGTTGTGTTCTCAGATATATCTACCTAAATCTTTCAATATAATGTCTTCCTAAAATATTTCAAATATTTACAATATACATCACAAAAACAAAATATAAATTTTTAAAATAAAATAAAATAAAATTAATGGTCTTATCCAAAACCGTACATTACGGGATTTCAAAATAAAATGAATGATCTTACCGAAAACTGTACAATTATATCACCGGATTTCAAATGAAAAAAACTCGTATAAAAATTAAAATTATACTTTGCCAATTCACTTACCTCCCGTGAATCTGCCATTATTTGAAGCGCACATTTAGGTTTTGATCAAATCACATCTAGGTTCATGCTCCATTAACCTTCCGAAAATTGATGTTATTTTAAACTACTACCAAAACAACACCTTTTTCATAGAGCTTCGCCTCACCGTTTCCAAACCCAAAGATTGATGCAGAGTTTTTTTAAAAGTTTACAGATCCACTGCCCTCTGAATGTGAGCATACTTGGATCGAGAAAGACAAATTGATTTTACAGAATCTACCTGTGTAAGTACCAAGTTATCAAAATATATAATAATATAATAGTAATTTAATTCGTTTTAGAGAGCGAATTTCTCTCATCATATCCCTGCAGTGTAGAGCTGCAGAGTAATAATTCAAGATTTTTGGGATTATTAGCTTGTTATAATAGTTTTCAGGATTTATTTATCTATATTTCTATTTTTAGAATTTTCAATTGAGGTTTATCATCAAGTATATATTTGGGAAAAGACAATATTAAATATAAAGAATTTAAGATTTTCACAATTTTCTCAAATTGTTAAAATTTTCTATTTCATAGTGTTAAATTTTTCCTCTAATAGATCCAGTTAAAATTATTATAAAAATTTCCCTGTTTTCAGTGATTCTCTCCCATTGTTAAAATTTTTATTCTCTCCCATTGTTAAAATTTTTCAAAATTATTGTAAAGAAATTTTGTATAGTGGATTTTATCTGTCTAAAATTTTAGATATTTCACCCATCATCAAAAACTAAAACCAAAAAACTTCATCAAATAAAATCCCCACTACACAATTGTCCTCCCAAAAAACATAAGATATCTCATCAAAGAAAGGTATTCACTCAAGAGATATCTCATCAAAGAAAAATTTTGAGTAGATATTTCACCCATCATCAAAAACCAAAACCAAAAAACTTCATCAAATAAAATCCCCACTACACAAAACCAAAAAACTTCATCAAATAAAATCCCCACTACACAATTGTTCTCCCAAAAAACATAAAAATATCTCATCAAAGAAAGGTATTCACTCAAGAGATATCTCATCAAAGAAAAATTTTGAGTAGATATTTCACTCATCATCAAAAACCAAAACCAAAAAACTTCATCAAATAAAATACCCACTACACAATTGTCCTCCCAAAAAACATAAGATATCTCATCAAAGAAAGGTATTCACTCAAAGAGATATCTCATCAAAGAAAATTTTGAGTAAATATTTCACCCATTATCAAAAACCAAAACCAAAAAACTTCATCAAATAAAATACCCACTACACAATTGTCCTCCCAAGAAACATAAGATATCTCATCAAAAAAAGGTATTCACTCGAGATATCTCATCAAAGAAAAATTTTGAGTAAATATTTCACCCATCATCAAAAACCAAAACCAAAAAACTTCATCAAATAAAATCCCCACTACACAATTGTCCTCCCAAAAACATAAGATATCTCATCAAAGAAAGGTATTCACTGGAGAGATATCAGAGAAAAATTTTGAGTAAATATTTCACCCATCATCAAAAACCAAAATAAAAAAACTTCATCAAATAAAATCCCCACTACACAATTGTCCTCCCAAAGTCCTCCCAAAAAACATAAGATATCTCATCAAAGAAAGGTATTCGCTCAAGTTTTTTTTTTTTTTAACTCGGTCAGACGAATATGATTGTAAAACAAAAAAACTACAGACGAATATAATTGTAAAACAGAAAAGCAAAGATGGAAAGGCTAGGAAAAAAAATGAAAGACTGTAGAATGTAAAAAAGCTCTGAGAATATACTCTCTTTTTTATAATATGCAAAGAAAACGTTTTTTTACTTGATATATATGCAAAGATAAAACTGCATAAGTATAAACTGTTTACTTTTGTAAAGAATACCACCACATTTCTGTTGTAAGTAAACCTAATCTGTTTCCGTAGGCATTAGCAGATTGTTTGCAATAAAAATTACTCCACAAAACTGCCTGTGATCGATTGCAATCCCTCAACTTCCATATTTGTTTTTGCCATAATTTTAGTGGACACACATTAAAACCCTGTACGGCGATGATCGACAAAGACGAGTCGGGATTGTAGAGAAGGGGGCTGGAAATTTTCGTGTCACCGGGATTTTCACCAATTCAAATTTGGTTCCCGGAAGGATTTCAATATCTCTGTACACATGTCCATTTAGATGGAGACAATGGCAGAAAAGCAAATTACATAAGCATGTGCTTACCGACATGTTCAACATCTCCATCGAGCTGAAGGCAAACCACGAAAAGCTATCAGAAAGAAGGATTAACGAACCATTCTAGTCTGTAGCACGTGGACCTTGTAGCGTAAGCGGCACAGGCCTGTCAGGAATTTCAGGAATATCGCCCTCCCCTTCCAGCATCTTCACGACTTCCACCATTCGAGGTCTGAATGCCACCATAACATGTGAGCACAAAATACCAATCAAAACGAACCTCTGCATCACGTCCTCCTCCGCGCTCGGACGGATACTCTGGTCTACTATTTCAATAGTCCTGCCCTTTTTCACTAGGGCCATTGCCCAATCCGCGATGAGATAATTGGGGGCCGACTGAGCAGTGGTGTCAAGAGCCTCTCTGCCGCTCATAATCTCCAACAACAGAACCCCGAAGCTGTACACATCGCTTCTGTCTGTAAGTTGGCCATAGAGAGCGTATTCGGGGGCCAAGTAGCCGTGCGTCCCTGCTACTTTTGTCGTCAGATGGGATTCTCCTACTTCAGTCATAATCCTCGCCAGACCAAAATCGGCCACATGGGCATTCATTTCCTCATCCAGCAGAATGTTAGTGGGTTTGATGTCTCTGTGATAAACTGCAGGCTCGACGCCGTTGTGTAGATAAGCTAGTCCCTTCGCAGTCCCCAGGACAATATTCATCCGCTGCGGCCAGCTCAAAGTTTGGGCATTGGACTTTTCTCCAAAGAGATGGTCATACAAATTTCCATTGGACATGTAATCATATATCAGAAACCGCTGGTGCCCTTCCTTCTTATGACTGGCCACGCAGCAGCCCCTCAAAACGACCAGATTCCGTTGCCTGACGGTGTTAATGACCTCCACTTCGTTGAGGAATTCGGCATCCCCTTCCGGGGTGCAGTTTCTGAATCTCTTCACAGCAATCCGATGACCATCGGGAAGCGTTCCCTTGTACACCATGGCGAAACTCCCGCTGCCGATGAGATTGGCGTTACTAAAATTATCGGTGGCGGCCCTGATCAGTCGAATGTCGAACCACACTGCCGCGGTGTTCGGTCTCACGGTTGCTTCTAGAAGTTTCCTGTTCCGCCTCACGAATCCTCTGTGCACCGACATAGGATCAGCCCTTTTTACACACACATAGTAGAAAACCCCTAGAGCAAAAATGAGAGCGAGAGCCATGGCCATTGCAATTAAAGTGTAGACCAAAACTCGTCGATCAGACGTAGTTTGCGCGAAGCTTACGCGGAGGATACACACAGCAGTATTCCTGTCCATGGGGCCAAATTCATTAACCACTCCAGCGGCATACAGACACGTGAAATAGAAGCACTTCAAACTCGATGCAGTTGTCAAATTTTTGTCCATTTTCGCCAGCATACTGACAACGAGGTTTCCACTATTCGTACATTCAAGACAGGAACCCGCGTCTGAGAGATCGCCTTTGCAGGCTGAGTCCAACTGGGTAATCCCCACTTTGCGAATCCAGTCCTGCTTGGTCTGTATGCCCGCGCAAAGCTCTGGGCTCGAAACAAACTCGGACGTCGTATTCTTGAAGCACTTTGGCACCAGGTCCGGTGACAAACCCAGAGAGTCCAGCTGCTCCTGATATATCCCGAAACAGGAGACGGCAGCGTCATAAGTGGGAAACTCGAAGACGGATGCATCTTTCAAATACTGCGCAAAGCCTATGCCGAGCAAGCTCCGCAACGTCTGGCAGCAATCGTCTTCATTAATCGCCGGTTTACAGGTAGACTGGTCCCACGGCACTCGGCGGACATAATCAAGGCTAAACGGACATTCGACACCAGCGCCCAAACTACAATTCCACAACAATAGTTGCAGCAGAATGAGAAGAGCTTCCGCCCTCATTCTTGTCTATCCAAAACCAACCCCTACTGGTTACTCGCCAAGTATAGAAAATCGGACCGGTGCGATAGATTGTCAATCCAATAATGCACGGACTGATAATATGACCCGAAGCTACGGAACGGCTATTTTCCACAAATTGCCTGCGTAGCCAGCGGAACCAACAAACTTTTGATTTATATCTCATGACCCACCCAACTTTAATTTACATGCCAATGGCTGTCTCGGCTCTCATTTTTAACTTGAAAATTCTCCCAAATATGTATATTTACAATTTTAATGTATGCGGTATAAATTATTAACTTCGTATGAAGTTCAGTTTTTATTAACTTGTGGGTTAAAATTTTAGACGAATTTTGGATGAGAGGAGTGTGAACATAATTTTTTTTTTTTAATTATTAAATTTGAAATATTGTATACCATTTTAATAATAATGTGGTCAGAAATTGTAATTAATATTTCATGTAGGTTTATTGTAATCCAGTCAAGTTTATGTTATTAACAAAGGAGCAGCCACTCATATTGTTTTTGTGTGAAATTTTGTCTTTTTTTGCTTTTCCTGTAAACTATTTTTTTATATGATATATAAGATAATTTATAGTTAAATTTAAGGTAGAATTGTATGTGTGTGAAATTTTGTGTCTTTCCTCTTTTGGCTTTTCTATCAAATGTAAACTATTCTTTTATATGATATATAAGATAATTTATAGTTAAATTTAAGGTAGAATTGTATGTGTGTGAAATTTTGTGTCTTTCCTCCCTTGGCTTTTCCATCAAATGTAAACTATTTTCTATGTAATATATAACGTAATTTGAAGTTAAATTTAAGGCAGACTTGTATGATTCCTTTGGAGCTAAAGATAGCTATGACACAGTGGTACAAGATTGTTATTACCAAGCTTAGGACCACCTAGCATTGGATGGAAGAAATAAAATATGATTCCTTTGGAGCTAAAGATAGTTATGACACAGTGGTACAAGATTGTTATTGCCAAGCTTAGGACCACCTAGCATTGGATGGAAGAAATAAAATGCAATATCTGAGTAAGGTAAGGATGTTCCTTAATATACCCTACTCCTTTTGGTGTTTACATTGATACCCTAGAAGAGTTCTTAGAAGATGAAGGTTGGGTTGATCCAGTATCACTGGTGTAGTCATAATTCTTCTCCTTTATGCATATGATATTTTCATTTTGGGAAAGGGTTATTATGATCTTGGCAATAAACTGTGAATTCTCCAATATTCAAGGATTTATGCTCCAAGTTGGGTTTGACTATTTTCCCCACAAAACTAAAGTCAAGATAATTAAATCCAAAAAGAGCACCAAAGGTAGTTTCTTCTATGACAACAACTAGTTGTAGGAAGTTCCTTCATACAAATATCTAGAATATGCATCCATCATAAGATCAATTAGAATTATAACATCTAGAAAAGGATAAATGGAGGTTGGAAAGTTTGTTATGGGCATGAAAGCAATTAAAAAATCCTCTTTGAGACTCTAGTCATTATAGGTATTTTATATGGATGTGAGGTCTGGGTTTTGAATGTATCTGGAGCGTAGTGGAGGAAGATAGAAGAGATCCAAAATCATTTTATAACCTCCAACTTTAAGATTAGAGGAAATACTCCTTGCCCCATCCTTCTAATTGAAGCAACATTTTGCCCCATTGAAAGCATGACTATGACTAGGTATCTCATGCATAAGAAGATGTTATACAACATGGAACTAAGCGGTTTCCTAAAAGCACTTCTAGTTCTACTCAAAATTCCATCCTTCAGCTCAAGTGAGAATGACATAAGCATGTCCAAACTTGGGTAAAAGAGGATATCATCTTGTAGAATAAAGGATAATATAAAGAATATTGTTAATTCCTAATTTAAGAAGAATTTGTGATAGGGAGTAAAAGGGAAAAAGAGATCTAGGCTACTATAAGCAAGTGATCAACCCCAATCTCAAAAACCAAAAATATCTTTCAATCTTCATTGGTGCTAAAAAGTAAATGAACATTACTAAGATAAGAACCAATTCTCATGAGCATTATAGTGACACTCAACATTGGTCAAGTCCTAAAATGCCAGGCAATGAAAAAGTAGTAAGATTGAAAATGAAAAGCACTTTCTCTTAAATTGGTGTTTTATACTCACATTCAATTTAATTTTCAAAATAATTTTACACTACCAACTTTACTACCAGTTTTTTAACCTTCTATATCAACAAAACCATAATAAACTCATAATATTTCTGTCTTCTTTTCAAACATAAAATTAGGATGTTAAAAATTCCTAATAATCTCTCACTTTTTATCAATTTTATTTTTATAAATTTGATAAAATATTTAATAAAAATTCTTCTTCATCATAATATTTATATATCGCTATAACACACATATATATAAACTTCCAAAATATAGATGCATATATAATCTCTTACTTTTTATCAATTTTATTTTATATTATTTGATAAAATGTTTAATAAAAATTATTCCTCTTCATCATAATATTTATATATGGCTAATATATATATATATGAACTTCGAAAATATAGATGCATGTATTTACCTTTTTCATTTTTATCTACGTAATTAGTTACTGTCGACGTCGTTCACCATCTATAACCTTCATTAAGAAAAGACAACCATGTATTCGGCAGTAGGTATTTTCAGTTTTTATCTTTTTGCATTCGCATGCGTATTTTTTTCACTTTTCATCTGTTTAAGCAATGTCAACGCTGAGCTCACAGAATTCTACAATCTACTCATGAGGTTTGAATCACAAAACCAGTGAAGAGGCCGAGGCCAAGTTCGATGAATCAAGCGAACGAACATACCTAGATAGTCCATTTATATCGCTTCGTATTTAATATATCAAAATTTGCGCGCGCCCACCTCCGGCCCCCACCATATATATATATATATATATATATATATATATTCGAATGTTCACGGCTACAATTGGTTGTAGCGTCAGTCCTTCTAGAAGTACCTGTGGAACCCTGTCAACTTCAAATATTTAGCATAAATATTTACGCAACATCAGATTTAACTGAATAATTAAATATGTAACTTTCACACAGCAGATTTAAAATTAATAAAAATATCTATCATAAGAAGATACAATTACACAAAAAGTCAGTTTTATTATTAATTTTGGTTTTTTAGGGTTTGGAATTGATTTTGCACAAAATCTTTATATTATTGTTATTCTTTGTGAAAAGATCTTCCTACAAAAAAATTATCATTTCTTTATTCTCTGACAATGACAGGGGTTGACATATCATTTTTTTTAACTTACCGTGTAAAGATGGTTTTATATTTATTCTTTGGCACACGTGCACCCTTTTCCTCCCATAATCATATCATGGTTGTCGTTTGTTTGCGTGGTGTATAAGTTTGATTTACTTCCCATTTGGTTTCTTTTCTTCCAGCAATCATTTTTTTTTTATTTGATTTACTTCCCATTTGGTTTCTTTTCTTCTAGCAATCTCTCTTTCGGGGACTCCAAGCTAATGCCAAATCCATTTCGTTTCTTCCTTACATTGATCTTCTTCTATAAGTCCAAGCTCATGCCAAGTTCCTTGGCAACCATCGTCTTCTTCAAGGTTGGGAAGTCTAACCTCATGTTCAATGATGTAATACTGTTGCAGAGAGCTCAGTGCATAAGGCTCACCAAGTCTATATATTCAAACATTTATGTATATGCTTTTCAAATTTCTAACTGAGTGGTTATACCAATTCATGATTAAATAACCTTTAATATAATATAAAACACTAATTGCATTTGAGTATAAATAATCCACTTTATTGAATATCCAAATATTTGTTTACACTTTTCATTATTTCCCATCTTTTGACGTGGAATAACATGTTTCTAGTTTTTAGAAGAGCAAAGTGGTTTTTTTAAGAGCAAGGTGGTTCAAAGTTGAACATTTGTGAAAAACTAAATGGTTTTGAAAAAAGTATTAAAATATTATTAATATATAATTATATTAAAAAAATAAATAAATACCCCACAACATATTATATTAAAAAGATATTAACCCAAAAACACTTTTCATAATATAATGGGTTAATAAAAAACCAATAATATATTTAAAAGAGTTGTTTGTTTAACCAACTATACCCAAACTTTTATATAAGTTAAATGTAAATATTACACCCAAACTATAAAACACAATTGATTAATATATTATAATTTAATATAATACAATAAAAATAGGTTTAGTTATTTGTTTATTATAATCTGTTATATTAATGAAATAATTTACATAAGTCAAATATTATTAAATATAGCCGTTATTAAGTTGATGATAATAAAAATATATATTATTCCTTGAAATAAATTTGAAAGTGACTCGAAGAGATTCCAAGACACAGTCGGAGAGAATAAGGGTTTTGGTCTGCAATTTGAATACTGTCATAAACTCTGGTGGAGGGCAGTGCCCTGTTCACAGAGCTTTGGAGGCATGGGCTTGCCCTGGCCCAACAGATGAGGCGCACGGGGACCAATGGGGCCCCTTCATACAAACAAGCAATGATGGATAAAGGAAAGGCCCCTCTAGAAGGGGTGCAGATCTCTAGATCTAAAAATGCAGGAAAAGATGAGCTAAGCAAGAAGAAAAAGGCTAGTGGGCAAACCAAGGAAACCCAAAGTCAAAAACAAACAAATGGAATCAAGATTCTAGAGGGAGAAGACAACAGGAAGCCCAGTCTCGAGCAAGAACCACAAGGAGTAGAAGGAAAACACAAAAAAACTGTGGGAACCGAGGCCCTGTCCCAGCACGACCCAGATCTGGAGGGATCTGCCATAGCGACAAGAAAATAGGAGGACCCGGGGCGCTGCAAGCCCCAAACGACAGAAAGTCTACGGGTTGTTATCACTGACCCCAAAATGCAAGCTTACAGAGACCATATGTCAATACATGTGGTGATCTGTAAGTCCATGGGCTTTTGGCTTATAGAAAAAGTCCTATGTCTCTGGATCAAGCAACAATGGAAGCCTAAGGGAGATGTCAGGTTACACCTGGGGGCCAAAGGGTTCTTCACTGTTGTCTTTGCGAACCTGGAAGACAGGGATCGCATTTTTGATGGAGGACCATATTTATATGCCTTAGCGAGCCTCTATATGAGACCTTGGAAACCAAACTTTGCACCAGAACAGGAAACATTCCCACATGTACCTGTTTGGATTCACATATTCTCTCTCCCCATTGATTACTGGAGACCTGCAGCATTGGAAAACATAGGCAACAAATTGGGAACCTTCATCCAAGCCTCGGAGGCCACCTTGCAAAAATGGTAGACCTTTTGTGCAAGAATATGTGTTGAAATGGATGTTTCAGGTGCACTACATGAAGGTCTATGGCTAGAATTTAGAGATGAAGTCTTCTTTCAAGCCATAGATTATGAACAAATCCCCTTTCGGTGTCAGAAGTGCCACAAACATGGACACCTATTTAGGGAATGCCCAATGAATAAGCCAACCGAGAAAGCCAAGGAAAACACAGACAAGTATCAGGAAGGTTTTTCCCATCCAAATGGGAGACAACGGGCCAATCGGAAAAACCAACCCAAAACAGGCACCTCCACCAAAGGAACTATCAATGCCTTTGAAGTTCTTGGGTCCAGAACAGTTTCAGCCAAAAATCCCCATGTACTAGATCTAACGCAAGTAATCTAGGATGTTCCTTCACAGGAAGCCCAAGATCCCAATCCAGATCCAACAAATGAGATCCTAGAAGGTCCTGAGTTGGCAAAAGACTTAGAAGGAGATGCAGAAATGACTGCTAGTGAAATAGGAACAAAGGATATGGAACTCAGTGACATACTAGAGAGGGAAGGCATGGATCTCAATACCATGGTAGAGCAATGGAAGCAAAAAAGAATGGAACATATCCCAAAGGAGGAAGTAGACAGAGTCAACTTTCTCTTCCTAACAAGGTAAGATGCAGAACTAAAAGGGCAGAAAAGAGGCTTTCGCGCTACAAAGGGTCTGGGCATCAAGGCCCAAGGTTTACACCAAACAAACCACAATGCCAAACACAAGAAAAAGAGAGGCCAACAAACAAACAACAAAGCACTCCACGAGCTAGGTCAGATACTCCTCAACTCAAGTACGCTGAAAGTCCTTGAGGCTTGCACATTCTCCTCTTAAACCTTGTTAATTATGAAGATTCTTTCATGGAATGCTAGAGGGCTAAAAAGCCAAAGAAAACAAAGAATTCTGAGGAGGAAAGTCAAAAATGAAAATCCTGACATGATTTTTTTACAAGAAACCAAGTGCTCCAGCCAGAAAATGAAAGGAATAAGCAGAAATTTAGGAAAAAGAATGGAATACATGGAAGTGAAAGGGAATGGAATGGAGGGAGGGTTGGCCACTTTCTGGAATCCCCGCTCCCTCCATCTTATAAGTGTAGAGGCTTCCAAATCATACATTTACTTGGAAATGCAAATCATAGGGGAATCCAACACATACCTATGCACTAATATCTACAACCCCCAAAGACTAGAGGATAAACTGTTGAGTCTAGATTGCCTCTCCAAGATGCAACGTAGACACTCCACTACTAAAGCCATCTATGGAGAAGATATCAAGATGATTACCTTGCTGACAGAAAATAAAGGAGGGGTAAGAACTCTGAATAGAGATGTAGAGTCATTCAATAGTTTCATCAGAGCAACAAATCTTGTTAATATCTTCCCCAAAAACAGGTTATACACTTGGAATAACAAAAGAGGAGGAGAAAGGCAGATCGCCTCCAAACTTGACCGTTTTCTTATAGCAAAAGTCATCCTCCTTGAGGAGGTCATTGTGGAATCAGACATTATTCCTTGTGGAGGCTTTGATCATTGGCCCATCACCCTGGATGCAACCATCCTCAGCACTTCGAAAAACAGACCTTTTAGGTTTGAGAAATTTTGGTTGGGCCATTCGGATTTCACTTCTAAAATCAAACATTGGTGGCACGAGATGCCGGACACCAGAGGGACCAAAATGTACTGGCTCCACGCCAGATTAAAGCGCCTAAAAGCTCAGCTTTAATCCTAGAACCAAGAGGTCTTGGGGAATGTTTTCAAAGACAAATAGGCCTTGGAGGAACAGATGGCACAGATCCATACAGAATGGCTCAAAGGGGACATCACCTAGGATTCCATTAGCACTAAGCGAGTCATCATGCAGAAATGGAATGAAAGATGCCAGTAGGAGGAAATATTATGGAAACAAAGGTCTCGCATACAATGGCTCAAAGAGGGGGAAAAACACAAAGTTCTTCCATCGTTCAGCTATAGACTACAGGTGCACCAACAAAATCACCCAGTTGAAGGATGAGCAAGGTACTCCCTTCCACTCTCATCAGGATATTTCCTCCATCCTCTCTGATCACTTTAGCCATATAGAAACGAAACCAGACATTGATAGGGAGGAGGCTATCAGGGTAGTCATGACTTCCATCTCAAGGTTAATTACTAAGGATTAGAATAAATCCTTAGACCGCCCTGTCATCACGGAGGAGGTGGAAGAAGCAGTGAAAGAGATGCCTAATGGTAAGGCACCAGGGCTGAATGGCTTCACCATTGATTTTTTCAAAGCTTGCTGGGAAATTGTGTGGCTGGAAGTGTGGGAGGTGGTGGAAGATTCCCGAAAATGTTCCTCCGTCCTCAAATCCCTCAATTTCACCTTCATTGCCCTTATTCCCAAAGAGGAGGTAGCCTGTACCCCTTCAAAATTTCGGCCAATTTCTCTGTGCAATGTTCTTTATAAAATTATCTCCAAAGTAATGGCCAACAGACTGAAGCCAACTCTTCCTTTTATAATATCAGAGGAGCAATCTGGCTACATGGAAGGTAGACAAATCATGGATAATGTCTTGTTAGCACAGGAAATTGTTCATACTCTTCAATCCCAGAAAAAAGTAGGTATGATCATTCAGTTGGATCTCTCGAAAGCATATGACAAGGTCAGTTGGAAGTATCTAGAAGCCATTCTAGAAGCCTTCGAGTTTGCACAACACTGGATCAACTAGATTCTTGCCTTAGTCAAATCCCCCAGCTTTTTTATTTTGGTCAATGGAGCTCCCACCTTCCCCTTTGCCCCCTCTAGAGGCATTCGCCAAGGGGATCCCATTCCCCTTTTCTTTTTGTCATTTTGATGGAAGGCCTAAGTTTCACCATTAAAACTGCAAAGGAAAGGAACAATATCAAGGGCCTTCAACCCCTGCCACCTTGCCCAACCACTACTCATCAACAATTTTTGGATGATACCATGCTTCATGGAACTCCAATGGTTCGGGAAGCCCAAGGTTTCAAAGTTATCCTTGATCTCTTCAGTTAAGTGATAGGTATGGACCTTAATTTGGATAAGTCCTCCATTTTCTTTTTTCAACACTCACTTAGCGATCTAGAAAAATCTTACTGCTATCCTTGGGTTCAGAAGGCAAAGCCTTCCTTCCAAGTATCTCGGGATCCCTCTCACTGATAAAACCTCACAAAAGCTCCACTAGGAGAAACTGTTATTCAACCTCGAAGAACGGAGTAATCACTGGACTAATAAGGTCCTTAACTTCGCTAGCCGGCTTGTCATGACTAAGGCTATCCTACAAGCTATTCCTCAGTATATGCTCTCCATCCTTCCGACACCCAAAGGTGTTCTCCAAAAAATTAGAAACATTTAGAGAACCTTCCTATGGTTTAGAAAAGCTAACAAGCATAAATGGGCTCTAGTAGCATGGGAAAAACTTTGTAAATCCAAGATCCTGGGTGGTCTAGGGCTTCAAGACCTGGACACAATAAACAAAGCCTGTTGCGCCAAGCACTGGTGGAGATGGGTCAAGGAACCACAGACACCCTGGGCCAAGCTATGGAAAGCAAGGTATGCTGAAAACTGGCACCCTCGGGATCTCATTAGAATGACTGACCCTCCAGCTAGATCCCCCATTTGGAACCTGGCATGGGCTAATCGGAACATCATACAAGATCACTTCTTTTGGGAAATCCGTAATGGTAGCACAACTCTCTTCTGGGAAGATGCTTGGAAAAAACTTCCCAAGCTTGAGAGTCTTGATTATCTTCCCTTGCAGCACAGGTATCAGGAACAAGGAAAACTCAGGGCGAACCAATATTAGACTAACAGTATCGCAAACCAACAATGGAGACATTGGCACCTTAATACTCCCCCACAGGCAGATGTGATGCGCAACATTCTCTTATCCTTGTAGTCTTGTTTGGCTAAGAGGAAGATCCGTTACTCTTAGGATGAAGATCAACTCAGGTGGGGCAAACTTGATGGAGGCACTTTCAACCTAAAGGAAGCCAAACTTTACTTAGAACACAGGGATCTGGAAGAGAAAGTGATTTTGCACAATAATGTTTGGGATACACCATATGGCCAAAGATAAAGAATTTCTTATGGCTCCTAATGCATCATAAGATCCTCACTTGGGAGAACCTGTGAAAAAAAGGCTTCATTGTTCCATCTCGATGTCCCCTTTGTGAAAAAGAAGAGGAGTCTATGAATAATCTCCTCAACAATTGTGAAAGGACCAATAAAATATGGGTATGGATGGAGGAGATCTTCAGACAAATAGACAAGAACAGAGAGTCCATAGAAGACATCATAGCCAATTGATGAACTAATTATTCTAGCTGCAACACTGTAAACATCATATGGAGGCTAAGCCCCAATTTTATAGTCTGGTCCACATGGAAAGAAAGAAATAGAAGAATTTTTTAGAGGGAATCTAGGCAGCTAGATACCATAAAAAAAAACATCATGCAAAATATGCGAGAAACTGCCCTTACCAGTAGTAAAGTAGAACAGGCAAACAGGCTTTCCGCTAACGATAGGTGAATTCTGTAGCTATTTGGCATGACTGCTGCAACTAGCCTCAATTCTTCGGCGAAGAGACCTCAACCTGCTCCATCTTTGTTGTCCTAGCAACATCCTATCCTGGGGTTCCACAAATTAAACTTTGATGGAGCCTCTTGGGGCAACCCTGGCCCGGCTGGCCTTGGAGGTGTCATATGCAGCAATAAAGGGGAAATTCTTCATATCTACAACAATTCTCTAGGGGAAGCCACTAACAATGAGGTAGAATTTGTAGCTCTAGAGTAGGGTTTGCAAATGTTAATCCGCTTGGGTAGTGGGGCAGCAATAGTGGAAGGAGACTTGCTCTTAGCCATTAATGCTGTGAGGAAAATGCAAAATTATTCATGTTCTAAGAACGTTAATAAGAATTGGCACCTTGCCATGGTCACCGCGCTCATCGCCAAATATCTATCTGCTCTCAATGGAGTCGTTCTGCAGGCAATCAGGCACAGTGCAAATGCAATGGCGGATAGCCTAGCCAACCACGTGATCGACCACCCAAATGATGACATTGACACCTGTTGGTAGAGTGTCACATGTGCTAATATTCAAGATAAATGCCTTCAAATCTCAAGGCAAGACCTCACAGGCATGTTAGGAGAGGAGGACGACTTACAAGGTACCGATCATCAATGAATAATGTGGTTTTCTCTTAATGTTTATTCCCTAATCCTTAATGCCTGTGGCGGCATCGCTGGGGGTTGTCCTATGGCTCGCATTGGAAAAGATGGAAGATCTACCACAAGGATAGAGGTTAACATACCTTTAACAATTTGGGATACGCGTGGCCTCTTCTCTTAAGTGATAACCGTGGCAATCTGAACGCAATCAACTGTAATAATAGGGATGTCCTCAGTCACCTGTTTGGGATCTAGGCTGTCAGAAACATGGAAAACACAGAAGTTTCAGTTAAGATCATGACCCCTCGCACCGCGTCTTCCACTATTAATACAGAGCCAATCGGGAAATATTTCACCTGCTTACCATATTCCTCAAAGCTTAGCCATGTGTTGACGGTTTCGTGTATAGGAATTCACATTTCAATAGTTTGCACCTGCAATCTTGCCATGGCCGAGCACAACCTCCTCAGCTCCAAAGCTGCCAGAGATTTAAAGAGATCCCGGAAGGATTATGAGGCTTCCATCTCCAAAAAAGGAAAACAGATTATTGAAGAGCTCCAAATTGTGGTGGACAAAGCCAATGACGGGATGGAGAGTAAAACCATCATCGAGGAGGTAGATTGGATCTCGGACCCGGGCACCCTAACAACCAGAGCTACCCAGTTCCTGAGAACGCAGAGTGTGGCTTGGCAGATGAAAACGATGCTTGAAAAAGACATGAGCACGCAAGGTGCCGCTTTCAAGGAGGCCTACCAAGCGAACTCCCTCGCCTCTTCCAAGAATTCAGCGTGGTTGGACAAGCTGGAGATTTCCATAAACTCCCTAACAAAAGAACTTAAAATGCATGCTAAGCATCTGGGAGGGTTTATTCAGCTCTTCAAGCTATACATGCGCCATGTGCTAAATGTCTCTATTGAAATCCCTGAATATGATTCCAAAACAACCATCATTAGACGCCACAGGCCCCGCAGTGTTCCCAAGGGAGATGATGGTACTGGTCCGAGTGTTGTTGGTTCTCCAGGCGTCGCCAAAATAAGCCAGTAGGATTCCTTGTGGATGATCTTCTGCTGATGGTTCCTCTTTATCCTTTGCTTTTGTTATTTTCTATGTCTGATGAATGTAAGCTTCGGCAGGCCTTTAAGCGGCCTTCTATGATAGCAGTTGCTCTCTTACTGTCCGACAGCCCTGTGTGGTTGGTCGTTTTGTGTTTTGGTTTATGTTTGACTTAGGTAAAGTTTGTGTTAGTTGTTACGTAGTATGTTTCTTGTCTGAACAATGATTGGCTACAGGGCTTATATAAGTGGTCTTTTGTTTGGCAGGCTTGCATTTTCTCTTTTCCCTCTGAAAATGGCAGTCCCCTTTTTGTAACCATATGTAACATTTTTGTGATCTAATATATCAATTGATTTACACAAAAAAAACATAAAATATATTTATATATATTTTTAAACAATTAATGAATTAATAAAAAAATTATAAATATTATGTGACATTCCCTTTTCCCTCTCCCTAGTCAAATATAGTTGTTATCTTCTAGCTATTAGGTTGACCCTCTCCCTATTTAATCTTCTTCATCGTGTCCTCAAAATGAACCACACTCATTGGTTCAAAACGCATCGACCGAAATCTTCTTTGTACACTATGATATGGTTCACAGAAGCTTGAATTCGAAAAACACAATTGATTAAAATGCATGATTTACATTTACTATTTACTATCATAAAAAAAAACTTTCCATAAGAAAATATAAATACACCCAAAAAGTAAAGGCACATTTGTTTTGTTTAGACTGCATGGTTCACATTTAGTATTGATTGATTGTAATTTTATAATATAAACAATATCTTTATTATTAAAAACCACACTACTATACATTTTTCAATTCTAGTTGTATTTATCGACGTCATATTTCAGCGTTTTAATTATTTACTATTGATTGTATTTTTATGTCATAAACAATATATTTATAATAACAAAATATTTCGGAAAAAATCACATAGGAGTAATATCGTCGATGCATTTCCAACAAACCAGTGTGGTTCATCTTCAGGACAAGATGATGAATCAGATCTAGGCAATGAAATAAATAGATGAAGAGAGAAGCTAACTAGCCGTTAGAAAAAACAACTAATTTGACTAAGAATAATTATATTATTTATATTTTTTAATTTTATTTTTAGCTTCTTACTAAGATTAAAAGGAATTTTAAAATCATAATATATATATATATATATATTTTGAAAGTTTGATTCTGGAATAACATCAAAAAAAATAATTATATTATAAAATTAATATTACTATGGAGGTATTATTAGGGATTCGTATTTTAAATAATAAAAGGAACCAAGAAGCTAAGATTATATATATTATATATGAAACTTAAGAATTCGTAGGGATCCAACACCGATGATCTCTAACCATTGTTTTAGATTAATAGGCCTTTTCAATTTCCTAAAGCCTCTCTAAATTTACGTGATGAAAAGGGTCAACCCTACATGAACTCTAGCCTCTTATACAAATTATAATTAAAAAAACATTATTTAATATTTCCAAAGTATTAAATTATTAATGTGTATTAGACAATAAGAGCACCATATTTAAATGTTAATATTTTAATAGTATATAAGTAATAAATTTAATAAATAAAAATAATAAAAATAAAACATCATCTGATAAAAAAACAAATTAATATTTTTTTACCAAAACATCACTCATTATAATATCTATCTTTTTGACTTGTTTTAATATTAATATCTTTTAATCAAACTTATTTTTATTGTTTATAATAATAATCATACAAAGTTATATATGTGTTATCTTATTAGTGATAATCATACATCTCTTATTTGTACATATCATCCTCGTGCAAAAAAATTAATTTGAATTGATTATATAACCTACACTTTAAACTATTAATATATATATACATTAAATTATTTTTTCTTTCACATTTTCCTAATACTCTATACTTTTGATTTTAATATATTACTAGTAATTAATATTCTATATTTTGATTTTAATATATTACTAGTAATTGCTTCAAAAGATGCAAAGAGAGGCCAATAGCATTGTTAAATTAGAATTTTTGAATTAGAAAAATTATATTTTGGTTTGAAATAATAATTGTTGTATTATATTTAAGTTTTGCACATTTATATATATTTTCTAGTATAGTCATCATTTGGAAATCATTTACCTACTTTTTATCTTTTCTTTATTATTTAATAGTAAACAAAAAAACATAGTCCATGACCCAACAACAAAAAAACTAGGTCAAATATTTTTAACAGTAGACCAAAAAAATGTAATCCATAACCCATTTTTTAAAATCCAAATTAAATACTTTTGGAAAATCTTTTTTTTTTTTTTTTTTTTTTTTAAAGTTCAAATTAAATACCTTTGGAAGATCTTTGCCATAAATCAAAGAGTTCTTTTTAATGGAGTTGGGATTTGAATGGAAGTAATAAACATTCTTTTTTTATTTGTTTTTCTAAATATTAATTTATTTATTTTTGGTAAGTATGATGATGAAACAGATTTAAAATTTCTATTTAAGAGAAAATAAATTTGATTTATTTTTTAAATTCACAAGTTTATATTTAAAGTATTTAAAACAAGAAATAATATAATTTCAAATGTTATAGTGCAATTGTTATATGTTTTGGAGGTTTTTATTTTTTATATTTTCTGGTCAAATTTGTTTAAAATTCATCAGGAATTTATTGGAATTATAAGTTTAATCCATAAATTCTGCACAATTCTAATATCTCAATTTTTCAAAGTACATAATCCATTGAAGTATTTTAAAATTGATTTTAAATATGAAAATAACTAATTTAACCAAAATCATTTGTTGGATTCCAATCAAAATATCCACATAGTGTAGTTAGACATCCATTTTAAACATTATTTTCAAAAAGAAGTTAAGAATAAATTGAAAAAAATTGTAGATTGGTTAGTTTCTTTTGGCCATATTTTACCTATAAGACTTTTTGGAGAGTTTTTTTTTACACATTTTTGGGTTAAAATTGCCCAAAATCAAAGAGTTACTTGCTAAAATCACAAGTTTGAGTTGTGAACCCTTGAAAAGTTCACTTTCAACTTATTGAATTCATATATGCGATCAAAAACTTAGCTTAAACCACAAAATTGAAGATTTGACCAAAAAAAATTGCCACCAAAAACTCTAAAGTAGATATATTGATTATTGAAGTTAAATTATCTTTGTTAATTTCATTGCTTGGTATGGGGGAGGCTATGCAGATCACAGTGGAAAGCTGGGATGTTGAAGTTAAATTATCATCATTATTATTAATCTTAGCTATGGGGGAGTCTATTTTGAAACACAAATTTTTCAAACGATTGCAATTGTCCAGGTGAAAGTTTCTTATCTTCCCAAAAGAAAATGAGATCCTTTCCAGGCGGCTACAATGGGATAGGTCAACATGTTGGAGGTTCGTTAAATTGTCAAAACAGGGTGTCACCATTTCCAAATGGTTGCAATGGGACAAGTCAATATGTTGAAGGTTGGTTAACTTAC
Source organism: Pinus taeda (assembly GCA_000404065.3). Taxonomy (NCBI): domain Eukaryota; kingdom Viridiplantae; phylum Streptophyta; class Pinopsida; order Pinales; family Pinaceae; genus Pinus; species Pinus taeda. The sequence continues at coordinate 26,274 of APFE030015427.1, read as the reverse complement.
CAAAGGAATCTGGAATGATCTGGAATTTGGTGAACTTTAAGTCAATATGTTCAAGCTTTCTCAAGTTCCCAAAGGATTCTAGGAACATCTATAACCGGGAACGGGTCAAGCGAAAATGTGGAAGGTCAGTCAATTGCCCAAAGTCATATGGAAGCTCCTGCAAATTGTTTTACTCATTCAAATTAATATGTTGGAGTTTGCCCAATATACAAAGGCAATTTGGAAGCGACTTCAACTTTTAACAACTCCTTAACTCCAAGTGTTTCAAGGACTTAAGATGACTGAACTCTGGTGGCAAAGTTTCCAGACACAATCTTCCAAGAATTTTGTCAGGTTCCATGACAATCTTTTCCATTTGATTCAGCTGCCCTATGGACGTGGGAATCTTTAACACACTATCAGTAGTGATATGCAACTCCCTCAAATGCAGAGGTACCTACAACTCTTCCTTGGTGTCAAAAGTTTTGTGCATTGAGGGATTCAAAGACGGAATATTGAAAACCAAAGCAACATTTGCAATAAATTAAGAAAAATAAATACAACCTTATGTCAATAAATGGTCTGTTACCTGAGTGTTATGAAACTAGCGCACAAAAAGATAGAAAAGATAGATCAATGCCTTAGAATTCATCCTCTTCGAGGGGGCAACCTCCTTTACATGACATAAATGAACAATTCTTGGATGATTCAAATGACAAAACCTCCTTTCTATATATAGGAGTCTAAGGAGTACAATATAACCCAGTCGACCTAACAATAATAACATAAAGCCACAAAAATAACAATAGAGAGATTCTATGGGCACAATAATAACAATTTGGGAACAATAGGGGCACATCAATATTAATAAGGTATACAACTACAATAGTAATGGGGTAATCACTAGTATTATAGGGACCCAACATGCCCCTCTCCTTCAAAAAAGTGTTGTCCTCAACGCTTGAGTAGTTCTGGATGCTTTTGTATAAAATTCTCATCCTCCCACGTGGAGTCTTCAGCGGAAAAGTTCTTCCACTTGATACGATACTCAAAAATTGATCGATTTCATAGCTGTCGAGTTCTTGTTTTTGTGACTGCTTCCGGTTCCAATATAATTTTTCCTTCCTCATCAATTTATGGCAATATTGTTTGAACTGGGAGCTTGTTTCCTATAACCTTCTTTAAACATGAAACATGGAAAACTGGGTGCAATCGAGAAGCTGTAGGAAGCTCCAATTTGTATGCCATAGTACCAATCTGTTGCAACACCTTGTACGGACCATAATACTTTGGTGATAATTTATTATCCTTCTTAGCTTGCTTGAGGGACATTTGTTTATATGGTTGTAGCCACAGGAATACCCAATCACCTACATCAAAACTTCTTTTGTTGTGATGTTGATCTTCTTGTTGTTTCATTCTATTCTGCGCCAACACGAGGTTATCCTTTAAGAGTTGGAGGACTTGTTGTTGATGCTCGATGTGATGTTCCACTGCTTGAACCTGAGAATTTTCTCCTAAATATGATGTGATGGATAGTGGCTGATATCCATAAAGTGCCATAAATGGGGTGATTTTTGTTGTTGTATGGAAGGAAGTGTTATACCACCATTCAACCGAAGGCAACCATTTGACCCATTGTGTTTATTTATCAGATACAAAGCAACGAAGATATCCTTCCAAACATTTGTTGAATATCTCAGTTTGCCCATCAAATTGAGGATGATAAGATGAGCTATAAGCTAACTGAGTACCAAGACAAGAAAATAATTATGTCCAAAAACTTCCAGTGAAAATAGGATCTCTATCACTGACAATAATCTTTGGTTTTCCATGTAGGTTTTGAATTGTTTCCATTAATGTAGTAGAGACTGTACTAGCTTTAAATGGATGTGATAATGCACAAAAGTGTGCATACTTGGTAAGTCTGTCAACTACCACCATGATGACACTCTTTCCCTCAGACTTGGTTAAATCCATTGAAACCTCTTCCCAACCTTGGCTTGGAATGGATAAAGGTTGTAATAGACCCGGGTTCTTAATTGTTTCAACTTTATTTTGTTGGCAAACCAAACATTTTGCCACAAACTTTTGAATATCCGATTTATGGCCATCCCAAAAAAAATCCTTCTTAACCCTGTGGTAAGTTTTTAAAAATCTTGAGTGCCCTCCTAATGGAGAAGTGTCCAATTCCATAAGAATCTTTTGTTTGATTTGGGAATTCTTACAGAGGTATAAGCGATCTTTGTACCATAACGAATCATTTTGCCAACTAAATGTATCAGATGTACTGGAATCTTGTTGTAACTTTCGAATAAGTGCCCACACTTCTTCATCATTCTTCCATTCCTCCCTTGCTTCATTTATCCAATCTGGTTGGATAATAGAAATGGCACACAACAATGCTTCCACATCCTCATCCTTTCTTGAGAGTGCATCTGCCACCATGTTTTGCTTCCCTTTTTTGTAGATGATTTCAAAGTCATAACCCAACATCTTTGTGACCCACTTTTGTTGCTCTTCAGAGGATAATCTTTGTTCTAAAAAGTATTTAGGCTATCATGATCTGTTTTTACCTTGAAGTGTCTTCCCATTAGGTAGGGTCGCCATTTCTTAAGTGCATGGAGTATTGCCAACATTTCCTTCTCATAAATAGCTTTGTGTAAAAACTTTCCCTTGATTGGACGACTTTCAAAAGCAATGGGTCTTTCATCTTGCATAAAACAACACCAATTCCATTTCCTGAAGCATCACATTCCACAATAAAGGTTTTTGTGAAGTCCGGTGTAGCTAAGATAGGTGCTTGGCACATTGCCTCTTTAAGATGTTCGAAGGCCTTTGTTGCTTCTAGAGTCCATGAAAATGCATCTTTCTTCAATAGTGTTGTTAGAGGTGCTGCTATTCTCCCATAATTCTTAACAAACTTGCGATAATACCCTATCAACCCAAGAAATCCTCACATATGCTTTATGGATGTGGGGATTTTCCATTCCTTAATGGCTTTAATTTTGCTAGGGTCTACCTTACCTCCTTCATGAGATACAATATGACCCAGATATTCCACCTCTTGTACTCCAAAGAAACATTTGGATCTTTTTGCATATAATTGTTTCTCCTCCAATACTTGTAGCACCTTGTCAACATGTTCAACATGGTCCTTCCAAGACTTGCTGTAGATTAGTATATCATCAAAAAATACTAACACAAATTTTCTAAGGAATGGTTTGAAAATGGAATTCATCAAACCTTGAAATGTTGAAGGTGCATTGGTAAGGCCAAAAAGGCATGACCAAAAATTCATAATGACCCTCATGAGTCCTAAATGTTGCTTTCGGAATGTCTTTAGTCTTCATTCAGATTTGATGATATCCTGAACGAAGATCCAACTTGGAAGTAAATTGATCCATGTAATTCATCCAGTAATTCATCAATGACAGGAATGGGAAACTTATCTTTAATAGTGAGCTTGTTGAGCTCCCTATAATTCGGACACACGCGCCATGATCCATCCTTTTTGTGCACCAATACTACTGGAGCAGAGAAAGAACTTTGACTCAGTTGAATTATACCAGGCTCTAGCATTTCTACAACCATACGTTCAATTTCACTCTTTTGGGCATAGCGATATCTGTACGACCTGATGTTTGGAGGAACACTTCCTAGAATCAGATGCATAGCATGATCATGATCACGAATAGGTGGGAGACCTTTGGGAGTATCAAATACCTTGGAATGGTTGTCTAAGACTATTTGGAGATCTGAAGAAATAGATTATTCCAATGTGGAAACATCTAGCAAACATAATTGTGCAATTACACCTTTTTGTTCCTTTTTTAGAAGCTTTGTCATACCATTAGAGCTGATTATCTTTCCCGGTTTCCCTGCAATACCTCTTAATACCACTTCCTTTCCTTCCATAGAAAATTTCATGAAAATTTCTTGAAAATTAAAAGTTATTGTACCCAAGGATTGGACTCCTAATACAACATCAACACCTCCCATTGGAATGGAGAGCATTGGGCTAGTCAATACATATTCTCCCATGGATAGCTTGATATTATGGCACTTTCCGGAGCAATTTATTGTTCCTCCATTTGCAATCATCACTTGATACTCTAGTGCTGGATATAAGAAGAAATTCAATTCTTTTGATACCTTACAATGAATAAAATTGTGAGTACTTCCTGAATCAATCAACACTATTACCTTTTTCTTCTTGATTTGTCCTTCTATCTAGATGGTTTGAGGAGTGGTAATTCCAGCCAATGCATTTAAAGATATGGTCGGATTCATTTCTTCTTTATCTAGGCTTTGTTCCTAGAGTATATCCTCTTCTTTTGACCTTTCTTGCTCCTTTTCTTCTCCTCTTCACAATCTATGTAGAATAATTTCTTCTCAGCACACTTATGACCTTTAGTGTATTTGTTATCACAACTGTAACAAAGCCCTTTTGCTCTTTTTTCTTCCAATTGTTGTGGTGTCAACCTTGTAGGTTGTGGAAGGCTAGGGGTAACAACACTTCCATATTTATAGTTGTGATTGGTATGCTTCCTAGTTGCCATAATTTTGCTTTCCATTTTTCTTGCTAACCTGAATGCCTTCTCTAATGAATCAGGTTCCCAAAGGTGAACATCATGTTGGATATTATCCTTTAAAGTCCCTATGAACACATCAATCCTATGCTCCTCTGGAATATTTTTTACCCTTATGTTCAGTTTTTAGAACTCCTCAATGTGCTCCATTATTGAACCCTTTTGTTTGAGACTTATCAATTGGCTAAAAGTGTTGCTTTTTGTATCCTCATAATGTGCTGTCCATTTTTCCGTAAAAATTGCCCAAGTGATAATTTTTTTACGAGAGCAAAGCCATTGATACCATACACTCTGATTTTGTTCCAAATATAAAGTTGCAATACGTACCTTTTGTGTGTTTTGCACATTATTGAGATCGAAAAATTGGTCCATTTGTAATATCCATGTTGCGGGATCCTTGCCATCAAACTTCCTCATATCGATTTTTGGAATATGGTGGGTCTTTTATCCCCCATTAGAGTCTATGAAATCATGATTAAAATTTCTTTTGTTTGCATCATGAGTTTCCTTTACTACCTTTTCACCATTAGTAAGTATTTCTTATAGAAAATTTGTCAAATTTGTCTTCAAATCTGCCATGTCTCTCTTGAAATTTGTCTTCAAATCGTCTATCTTAGCTTCCATGCCCTTTATCTTTGATTCCATGCCATTTATCTTAGCTTCTTTTAGCTTTTGTGAGATTGACATTTGTTGTGCTTGGTCTTGTAATTTTGATATAACATGTATCATTTCTTTCTCTTCTTCATGAGTCATGCTAGAGCTTTCAGGTTGCTTACTGGGTGTTTGCATTTTATTTCCTTGGGGCATCAGTTACTGATAATAATTCTCTACTATGCCCTTTGAATTCCTTCAAAATAAATTTTCAAACCAAGCTTAAGCAAAAATTTAAAAAAATCTACACACCTTTTTTCACTTTGTAGGAGCTCGATATTGCCTCTGATGTATCTATGTAATTTCCGATCATCCAATTATAAAATTGCGACCTGTAGTAGCCCTTTGTGTCCTCTTTCCAATGCCACTAGTCTGATCCAAATTGGATTCTCCAAGGAAGAGTTATGAAAAATCTCCTAGAGTGACATGATTATAGACTAGTTCAGTAGAGCGAAATTGTACGATGTGCCACAAGTCACTATTTCGACCTTTGGATTTGAAAACTATATACAAGAAACTACAGTCTATCCTCTTTTTGTAACTTCTTATGAAATTTCAATCCGATGCTCAGAGAGAAAGTTATGACGATTTTCGCGAGGTCACCTGTTTGGAATGTAATTCAGGAGTCTGCAAAAAGACCAACTTCCTCAGATCATATCTCTGTAAATATAGTGCGAAAAGCTCTGAAATTCGGACCCAGGGTTCAGTGCGATGTCTTCACAAATGGGTTTTTTTTTTAGCGTCTAAAATGTCGCAGAAAAAAAGTTATAGCGAAAATTCCACGATGACTTATTTGGAGCAGCGAAACCCTAGAATCCAAAGCTCTGATACTAAATGTTATGAAATTAGCCCACAAATAGATAGAAAAGATAGATCAACGCCTTAGAATTCAACCTCTTTGAGGGGGGAACCTCCTTTACATTAAATAAATGAACAATTCTTGGATGATTCAAATGGCAAAACCTCCTTTCTATATATAGGAGTCTAAGGAGTACAATATAACCCAGCCGACCTAACAATAATAACATAAAGTCACAAAAATAACAATAGAGGGATTCTATGGGAACAATAATAACAATATGGGGACAATAGGGGCACAACAATATTAATAAGGGATACAACTAAAATAGTAATGGGGTAATCACTAGTATTATAGGGACACAACACTGAGATTGATGTTTCCATAGTGTTTTGAACTTGTTTCCCTTTATGAATAAAACTCTTAATTCCTTCATTGGAATGCTCAAAGGTATAGAGTAGTGCAGACAGTTAGAACAACACAACTATATTGGTTCTGGTGATCTGAGTTTATGTAAATTGTAAGTTCGAAGATCCAACGGGCAATGAGGAAAGTCAATAATTGACTTTAGTGCCTTCCCGCCATGAAATACTTTATCCACACAACCTTCAACCCTAAGAAGCTTTAAGCTACTTAGCTGATCCTGGCTAATATAAGGTACCCAAGGACTGCACCGCGCAAAGTTTGTGATTCCACGCACCTAAATTATTCTCTGAAAACTGTTAGAAGTAGTATTAAGACCTTACAAAGGTTTAGAATTCAAAATTTGACAGATGACATTTTGAAAGTCTATCCAAAGTTTCAAATGCTTACCATTGAATTCGGCAAAAGGTCGAAATCTTGGTCCCAAAGACGACAGCAAGGTTCTGTTTCCACCAGAGACCTTCCAAGGTCTCTAAGATGGTCATGCATCTTTATACATTGTTTCCTGTCCACCTCGAAGACATGATTATAAGACCCCGGCGTGCACAGATGTCCTTCTTGTGAGCATTTTGGTGTCCTCCATGTTCAGTGCCTTAAAATCCATGAAAAATTCAAACTCATTCCAAACGTATTTTCCTGAAATTTCGGCGTAAAAGACTCCAGCGTGCATAGATGTGAAGTGGAAATCAGAAAGGTGGCTTAAAAATATGTACACAGATGTCAAACAAATATGAGAAGTGTAGATGGTCTCACTGTTTCAAAAAAAAGGCCTATCGGCCTAATTAATATATA
>APFE030015427.1:4311-15971 GCA_000404065.3 Pinus taeda | reverse complement strand
AATATAAGTATATATATATATATTAATAATAAAAATGCATAAATACTTTATAAAACATCATTGCATACTTTAACTTAAAATACGAATGTACGGTAATATAAGTTTGAAAGTGTGATACCGTGCTATAACCTTAAAATAGGAATGTACGGTAATATAAGTATATATATATATAGTAATAATAAAAATGCATAAATACTTTATAAAACATCATTGCATACTTTAACTTAAAATACGAATGTACGGTAATATAAGTTTGAAAGTGTGATACCGTGCTATAACCTTAAAATAGGAATGTACGGTAATATAAGTTTGAAAGTGTGATACCGTGCTATAGTAATAAAAGAGCACAGAGTGTGTTTTTAATAAATTTTGGTTTTAGATGTTTTATGTTATTTTATTAATTTAATTATTAAATAATGTTATAGGTTGATAAATTTTTTTATATTGTAAATTGATTAATAAAGCACAACCAAATGCAAAAGTTGATACTCATGAGATGGTGTGAAATGGTGTTTGAGTACATTCTAGTAATATTTTTAGTTTTGTTTTTTGGAAAATATTAGATAAAATTTAGTATAGATGGTAAATGTTTGGTTATTGTGATTAGTGTTAAGTTATTTTAGTTATAATGAGTTAGATTGGATTATCATATTATTCAGTTATTTAGATATTTTTTGGGTGGAAAAGATTAGGGATTTTAGTTTGCAAGGCTATTTTACAGTGAGGTTTGTGTTTGGAAATTGGGGTTTGAAGTCTTCTAAAGCCATTTTGGTGTACTAAATTTTTATTTTTTGTTGTTGCAAGATATCCAAACTTGTGCATGCACCCTTGATATCGATCTACACATGGAGACATTTCCAACAGTGTGAAAATTGACTCAATTTAAATTTGAATGCGAGAGTTATTCTCCCTAGAAGTTGGCCTACCTTGTCGACCACAATACTAGGAGTGAATGCAACCTAAATCCCCATAGTCGCACATGTGGAACTATCCATGTGTGGAGTTTCAAGGATATTCTACATAGTCCAAAACCTGATCACAATTGAGGATTGAGAAAGTAAAATAATTACCCCTAAATAACTATTTGAACTAGGACACTGAGAGAAAAAGAGGATCCATGACTGTAATAGCTATCCCATTAAATATTGATATAATATATACACATTGAGGACTGATGCTTTGATCCACCCATAAATTTGAAATTCAATAATCTATAACACTATGCTTATTTGTTTACTAAAGAATGACACCACACTCTTGTTGTAAATAAACCTAATATGTTTTCGTAGGGATTAGCACATTGTTGTGATAAAAGTTGATCCACAAAATTGCCTTGGATCAACTGCAATCCCTCATCTAGCTCTTTTTTTCCTTAATTTCAGTGGAGTCATTAAAACCCTGTACCAGGATATCAACAAAGATGAGTTGGGATAATAGAGTAGGGGACTGAAAATCTTCGTGTCACCTGGACTTCCACTAGTTCAAATTTGGTTCCTGGAAGAATTTTCAATATATTTGTACTCATATCCATTTAAATGGAGTCGATGCCAAATAAGAAAATGACATTGGCATGTGCTTACTGAAATATTCAACATCACCATTGAACTAAAGGCAAGCTAGGAAACACTATTAGGAAGAAGGATTAATGAACCATTTTAGTTTGTAGCAGGCGAGCCCTGCAAAATAATCGACACAGACCTATCCGGGATTTTAGGTATTTTGGCCTCTCCCTCCAGCATCTTCACAACTTCCACCATTTGAGGTCCGAGTGCCACCATAACATGCGAGCACAAAATATCCACCGAAATGAACCTCTCCACCACATCCTCCTCCCCACTCTGACGGATACTCTTGTCTACTAGTTTACTAGTCCTGCCTATTTTCACCAGGGCCATTGCGCAATTTGCGATGAGATAATTGGGGTCGATCTCAACAGTGGCATCAACATCCTTTCTGCTGCTCATGATCTCCAACAATAGAACCCCAAGTTTTACACATCGATTTTGTCTGTAAGTTGGCTGTAGAGAGCGTATTTGCGGGGGCCAAGTAGCCGTGCGTCCTTGTTACTTTTGTCATCATATGGGATTCTCCTACTTCAGACATAATCCTCGCTAGACCAAAATTAGCCACATGGGCATTCATTTCCTCATCTAATATAATGTTAGTGTGTTTTATGTCTCTGTCTTAAATTGTAGGCTCGATGCCTTTGTGTAGATAAGCTAGTCCCCAGGACAATGTTCCTTCGTTGCGGCCAACTCAAATATTAGGCATTGGACTTTTCTCCAAAGAGATGCTCATACAAATTTCCGTTGGACATGTAATTACCTATAGGCATTTCTATTGTTAACTAGTCCCTCGGGATTGTTATTGTGTAATATGTAATTAGTTTTACGTTCCATTTTTACAGTTAATAAGTTACTGAGACACAATTGTCTCGTACCTAGATTTCACGTGTATAAATAAGTAATTTTATCATTAATACGATGTTCTTTCATTATGGAGTTTATTCGAGCTTGTACAGTGGTATCATAGCCCCATTTCAGTTATTTCTAAACTCCATGTATTTGAAGTTTGTGGCATAAAGGAGATGTGGAGTGTGAATACTGTGAGGATAGATGAGTGCAACAAAAGGTTAGCCTTGTGGGACGCACGTGGAGTGTGAATACTGTGAGGATAGCTAAGTGCAACAAAAGGTTAGCCCAGTGGGACACCCAAACTATTGACTCTTTTTAAGTTTTATATCTTTCCATCTATTAGAGAAATTCAACGGTATAAAGTTTTTTTTAACATATTCTTGGAAGTTAGAATACACATTGGAGTTTTGAGTGCTTGTTGTTCTCAATAAAGATTGCCAAGACTATTGGAGAAATTCAGTGGTATAAAGTTTTCTTTAACATATTCTTGGAAGTTAGAATACACATTGGAGTTTTGAGTGCTTGTTGTTCTCAATAAAAATTGCCAATACTGAGTCGAATACCAATAAGTGTTCAATTGTTTGCTAAAATTCTAAGATCCATGCATCCAAGGGTTGCTTGTTGTTTTAATCTTGGGAGGATTTATTTGCATTTATTGCATCAAAGGGGAGTTTACTTATAGTGAAACTTCTGAAAGATAGTATTTGCATTTATTGTAGTAAACAAGAGTTTAACCACAGTAAATTTTTTGAAGGATAGTATTTGCATTTATGACAGTAAACATGAGTTTAATCATAGTAAAATTTATGAAGGACCAGAGCTTAATCATAGTAAAATTTCTGAAGGATAAAGTGTTGAAGGGTGGTATTTACATTTACTGCAACAAGCCAGAGTTTAATTAAAATAAAATAAATTTATGAAGGATACTTAAAATGAAGGATATATATTTTTTTGGTGGTTTGAATTAAATTTTTAATTGAAGAGTGGTGAATTTTTTGAACAATAAAATAAATTTATGAAGGATACTTAAAATGAAGGATATATATTTTTTGGTGGTTTGAATTAAATTTTTAATTGAAGAGTAGTCAATTTTTTGGTGATTTGAAATACGTATTTCTTTAAAGAGGTCATTGGTAAAATATTTTTTTTGGAGGCTAATAATATTTGAACCTAGCTCTTTGTTAGCCTATTTTGAAACTTACTATTAAACCACAAATCCGACTTTGTTTGAAACAAGAGGAGAAAAAAATCTATATCTTTTTAGAAGTATTGCATATATTTTGAATTTGAAAGGATTTGAAGAATATTTGGCTAGATAACAATTATGACTTCAATAGTTTCCATAGTTGGAGTTGTTCTTAATGGAAAAGTGAATTATCAAGAGTGGTTTAGAAAGCTTAAAAGTTCCCTTGTTTCTAATGATTTGTGGGAAGTTTGACAAGGAAAGAAGGATAATGATGGAAAATAAATCGCACCGGAGCTGCCGAATAATGAGAAGCAATGTGCAATTTGGGAGATAAAATACAACAATGCATATGCATTAATAACTATATTAGTAACAAAAGAGGTAAGTCGATATATCATTTCTTGTGGTACTGCATTTGAAACATTAAAGAAGTTGAAAGAATTGTATTATTCACACTCAAAACTTGAAATTATTGAGTTAATGTTAAAGTTGTTTTATTTGGAGATGAAGGATAATGATCCTTTGAAGAGTGACTCTAAAATAATAGCCATTTTTCATGATATAGAAGCCACTGGAATTAAAGTAGATTCAACTTACAAATTTTATAAAATTCCTTCACCCTATCTATTCACACTATTTGAAATCTCTCCAAGCTAGTGGGTAGTTAAAAGACATTACATTTGATAAACTAGTAAGAGAGATAAAAAAACCTTTGGGAAGAAAGAGGCTCCACCTAACTCTAATGTAGAAAATATTTTCCTTGCACAAAAGGATCATAAGTCTCATGTTGAAACTTCTAGAGGTGATAAAAGTAGTAGAGGTCATTGTAGGATAAATTATAGAGGCGGGGGGGGGGGGGGAATAATCAGGGAGATAGGCAACAAAATGATAGACAACTAGGGAATTTTAATGATATACCAACTATCAAATGTTTTATATGTGGTAAAATTGGTCATATTGTTACTAACTGTAAAATACCTTGGGAGAAAGTCAGTGAAAGGAGAGAATAGTTGAATTAAAAGAAAGATCAACCAGCACCAAATAAGAGAAAATCATCAAAGTTTTCACATTATATTGTTGCTCACTGTAATTTTAATACTAATGATGTTTTCAACAATGCATTTTCTTCATGGCGAGATAGTTGGATTTTAGATTCAGGAGCCACTTGTCATATGACATTTAGGCGAGATTTTTTTGAAACATTTAATGATGTTATGAATGGTGTTATTTACATTGTTGACAAGTATCAAATTAAACCATTTGGTATCGGGTCTATTCGTTTAAAGATACCGAATCTTGTAGATTATGTTCTAGAAGATGTACTTTATATTCCACAGTTTCAGCGAAATTTGATGTCTCTTATCCATATTCAGCAATAGGGGAATTCTATTCATATATTTGATGGCATCATCGAGATAAGAAGAGCATCTGATCATGAAGTTATTATGACAGGTGTGGAAGAAGGTACGCTTTTAAAGTTAAATGGTACTTCATTTACTAATTCTTGTGAAAGTTCTATTTTTTTGGCTCAACAAAGTGATATCATGTCTCCTAGCTTGTTGTGGCATGCTTGATTTGGTCACATCAATTATGGAAGCCTCAAAATTATGAAAAAGCAAGGTATTAAAGGTCTTCCTACAGTTCCAAGAAAGACTACACCTTGTGATGATTGTGTTCTAGGAAAGCATTGTAAACAATCTTTTCAGAGTTCTTATTTCATATCTTCACGAAAATTAGGTCTCATGCATTTTGATTTATGTGGACCTATCCCTGTTGCAACTGCAAATGCAAATAAATATGTGCTGACATTTATTGATGATTATTCGAGAATGTGTTGGGTGTATTTGTTTTGAAGTTTTTAAAACTTTTCATTTGATTATTAAAAACGAAACTCAACAAAATATAGGAATTCTTAGAACTGATAATGGTGGGGAGTATACTTCTCATGCCTTGAAAAATATTTGAAGGACAATGAAATAAAACATCAGACTTCCATACCTTAAAATCCAGAACAGAATGGCATTACAGAACGTATGAATAAAACTTTGCTTAATATGGTTAGATCTTTGATGTCCTTTAAGAATGTTGAGTTGATGTTTTGGGGAGAAGTAGTGCTTTGTGAAACTTATATTCACAATTGTTTTCCTTCTTTTGTCATCAATAATAAATCTCCTTATGAAATTTGGTATAATTATCTTCTTGTTGTTCAATGTTTTCAAGTATTTGGTTCTCTATGCTATGCATTAATTCCTAAACATCAGTGCAACAAGTTGGGTGCTAGGAGTCGTGAACGCATTTTTTTGGGATATTCTGCTACTTCCAAAGCTTATAGGTTGTATGATGAGGAGAATGAGAAGTTCATTCTTTCTAGAGATGTTACCTTCCTTGGATCAGATAAAAATAATTCCACTATTGATAGGCAACTCGCTCATTTGGAGAAATTTGCATCTAAAATGTTCTATTTTGAATATGATAATAATGTTACATATACTGAAGGGGGGTTCCCATTCTAGAGCATTCTGTGGTTTTTCCATCTTTGACTCATGAGAATGTTGAGGATGTAACTGCTGAAGAGAATTTGGAGGATAGTGCTATTTCTGCAAGGTCAGAAAGTGTTCATGAAGAACCTTTACTTCAAGATGAACAAATCTCACAACCAATTCAACGACCTTTACAAAGATCTAAATGTGCTCAAAAAGTTCCAAGCAAGTATTATGATTTTGAAATGGGAATGTCTTCTAAAGGTGATTTAGGTAATGTTTCTCATGACTGTGAATTCAATCATTGTACAATTAGTGAACCTAGTTGTTTTGAAGAAGCTTCTAATTGTGATGAATGGAAGGATGCAATGAAAAAGGAATATGATGCATTTTTTAAGAATGGAACTTGGAGGTTAGTGGATCCTCCTGCAGGTGTTAAACCCATTGGTTGCAAATGGGTGTATAAGATCAAATACAAGGTAGATGGTTCGCTTGATAAATACATGCAGGGCTTGTAGCAAAAGGCTATGCTCAGAAGGAAGGTGTTGACTACATAGAGAAATTTGCTTCTACAACAAAATGGGGCATGATTAGAACTATTTTTTTTCTCTTGCATCTTAGAATAGCTGGAAGATACACCATTTGGATGTTAAAACAACTTTTTTGAATGGAAATTTGAAGGAGGATGTTTATATGTTTCAACTTGAAGTTTTTGTTGTTAAAGGCAAAGAGAAAAAGGTCTGTAAGTTGGTTAAGGATTTGTATGGAATGAAACAAGCATCTCGTGCATGGTATGAAAAATTAATTGAACACCTTCTCAAGTTGAGTTATAAGTTATTTGATCTGGATGATGCAACTCTTTTTGTTATGAAAATTGGAAAGTCAGTTGTATATTTGGTTGTGTATGTAGATGATTTGATGATCATGGGAAACAGTGATGACTATATAGCGTCTGTTAAAAGAGAATTATTGAAAGTTTTTGAAATGAAAATTTTTGATTTATTGCATTATTATTTAGGGATTGAAGTTGATCGAAAACCCAAATACATTTTCATTTCTCAAAAAAGTATATTAGGCAGCTATTAGATAGATTTGGGATGCAGGTTTGTAATCTTGTCACTACTCCTATGGAGCAGAATTTAAAACCTACTTCAACTAAAGGGAGTATGCTTAAACATCCAACAAGGTACACACAACTTGTTGGAAGTTTGAATTTTCTAACTACTACTCGACATGCCATAGATTTTGTTGTAGGGATACTTTCCAGGTTCATGCATCAGCCATGTGAAGGTCATTGGAATGCAACAAAGTGGGTGCTCAATTATTTGAAAATAACTCGAACATATGGCATCAAATAATCCAAAGTTGCATATTTCCATCTCACCGGTTATTCAAATTCTAATTTGGATGGAGATAAGGATAATGGAGTATCTACTTCTGGTTATTTGATGGGTCTTGGATCAATAGCCATCAATTGGAGATAATGCAAGTAATATGTTCCTATTGGTTCTACCACTGAAGCTGAATATGTTGTAGCAACTTAAGCTGCAAAAGAATTCATTTGGATTCGCAAAATACTTGAAGGCTTGTAGGAGAAACAAAAGGCTTCGACTCCCCTACTCATTGACAACTCTTCTAGAATTCAGTTGGCTAAGAATCCTAGGTTTCATGATCGAAGAAAGAATATTAACACCAAATATCACTTTATTTGACATTATGTAGAGGCCAAAGTTATTCATCTGACACATTGTCCAGCTTCAGAGCAGATCATGGACATATTTACAAAGCCACTAGGACTTGAAAAGTTTGAAAAATTCATAATGTTACTTGGCATGTCAGATGTCCCTTCAGATTAAGGGGGAACGTTAACTAATCCTTCAGGATTGTTATTGTATAATATGTAATTAGTTTTACATTCTGGTTTTACGATTAATAAGTTACCGAGACACAGTTGTCTCCTACCTAGATTGCACATGTATAAATAAGTAATTTTATCATTAATACGATGCTCTTTCATTGTGGAGTTTATTCGGGCTTGTACATCTCTATTGACCCTAGGTGGATGGGGCACCGTTATTTTTTTCTTTTCAATTTAATTGGATGAGTGTGATTCAATCTAGGCAAATATACCTGGAATATGCTTCGTCTGAGTTGCATATCGAGGGTTGTGGTGTGAGGGAGAGCGAAGCAATGATTTATTTAATTTAGTTTTGCGATGTTGAACTTGTAACATGGAAATGATTTATTTGAAATGTGGCCACCCTAAGATGAGAAAATGGGTGTCTGTTCGAATTCTTTTCATTTGGGCTTCACGTGCTAAAGGATTCTCATTCAACTTCTTTTCGTTTGGGCTTCGCATGCCAGAGGATTTTCACTATGCCTCTAATGTTCACTGATCTGCGCAACCCAGGCACGACCATCATTTTCATCGGCATGATATTCTCATGATTGGCTCATGTCTGTTTGTTTATTTGATAGTTAGGGTTACTCATGTTCATAACTATTGTGCACGAAATTGATTGGATTTCCATTGCAGTGTTAGTGTTATGTGTTCTACGTGCACGCAATGATCCTTGCTTAGCGACTAGAATTTTAGTGTTGAAGATGGGGTGCCCATTGGGAACATGAGCTCGATATCAAAAAGACTTGATGACATGAAAGAAAATGAAGGAAAAGGGGAGAAGATGTTGAGGTGCATGGGAAGGGTGACTTACAAAAGACCGCCCCATGTGTTTTTTCTCCTTGAAAGGGTCAGGCGCTTCTGCACTCTTTATTTATTGCATTAAGACTATTGATCTAAATCCAAACTGATACAAACAATGAGGCACAACCATACTTTTGATTTGAAAATTTTTAGCTTTATATTTATCATGTAAGCAAAAAAATTGATTATAACAATCGAAAACCATTCATTTTTGCACCGCTAAATATAGGAAGTAATGCAAATAAAAGTGAAGCTTAACTTACCTAAATCCAATTCAATACATTTTTCTTATCAGCTGTGACATCATAATTCTTAAATGCAAAAAACACAACTTTATATATTTCAATGAAACTACCATATGCAATGTCAACCTACAATAATGGTATATAGCTGCACTACCCACCACAAAAACTAAGTTTATTGATTATGATGTTGTCTTGATTATTAATAGAGTATGTAATGTTTTCTCAAATGTGTTCTTAGTGTTTTTAATCTCTCATATTGTAACCCTATATACTCTATTGCCCGCTATAAGGGATGTTGTATATTACTTTCTCTTTTGAATGACAATACTATTTTTTAGAATTATATTATGCGCTCACATACAAGGGTTATATTTTTCATATTCTATATCATTGTCTCACTTATAATATATATTTACTTTTCTGCAATTTGTATATCATTGTCTCTCTTTCATTGATGTTTCTGCAGTTTGTATTTGTAGAATATTGCTTGTAATAATTGTTCCTCCTAGTTAAATACATTATAAAAACTATCATCTCTGCATGCATCTCTTAATATTAAAGACTAAAAGAAACTTTGAACAGAAATGGTCCTCCCAAGTCACAAAAATTTTTGCACATGAAATCCTTTCTCTATAGATGGAGAGAAAATTCAAGATTCAACTAAATATAGAAATTAGCTTAGGAGGCAGAGATATTACCTTCTTGCTCTGCAGATGAATTGTGATGCCCTTCTCCAGTGTCCTCAAAATTACCACTCCCTCTTCCAATATCAAATGTTAGTGCCTCATTCAATCTCCGAACCATCCAAGTAGCCTTACCAGACACAAAAAAAATATTCGCAAAGAACCACAATTGATATCTTTTGTAATATTAGCAGGTGGATTATTCTTAGTAAACACCTCAGTCTCCCCTACGGCATTCCCGTCCTGAAAGACCAATCTATAGTCCCCATGCCCTTAGTAACATGGTTTTTAACCTTACCTACAAAACCCTTTTCATCTTCAGAAATGATGGACCCTTCTGTCACCTTATCCTTAGCATATTTAATCCCATCAGATTCCCATTACCCCCATGATTTCCCTCCTTCCTTGGACTTCAACTCGAATGCACCAAAAACCCTATCTTTGGTACCAACTAGGGTTTCTTTAACTTTTACAGATAAGGGTTTTGTTTCACTAGTGTCTTCATTACTAACATGCATATTTGACAATTTCTCACATGGGCCATCAACAATTTCATTCATGTCATTTTTAACTCCCTTGTTTGCAACCCCGTCAACTTTTTGACAAAATTTCTCATTTTAGTGCTCTGGTTTCTTCAGGGTTTCATTACTCTCCATTTTCTTCATGGTTTTGGGCCTTGTAAACAACCCTAAAGGCGAATATTTGAGTTGATAAAAAGGATTATACGTATGCAATTGTTGGGTTTCATATTTGATATGATATACATTTCAATGGTAGATTGTCACGATCTATAGAATTATGCATAATATCGTATGAATTTCTGTGTTTGACACAAAATGGAAGGTGGCAAGTTGGGGAGGTTAGAGTTTCAGACAAACATGTATGCTGCCACGCGTTGGTAAAGAGTGACACCTCTTAGGACAGTTGGTTTCCCTATGATACATTGAGTATGCCAAAATTAAATCTTGCGAAGTGCTTTGTGGATCATTTTCATCTCCATCATTGGTTCCAATGCCACATGTTAACCATACAGAAGCGGATTTGGTTTCATTAACTTTCACTCATGTCAAATGCACTGTGCATAGGTGGACACTAGTTTTAGTTTTCCGATTACGGGGATGGTTTGAGCAGTTTTTAAAAACATAAAAACGATTTTTAATATGTGCAACTGAAGATGGAAACTTCTTATGAAAGATACATTTAACAATATTCTTAATAGTTGCAATTGAAGAAGGAAACTTCTTGAACGTAGTTTTTTACTTTATCATCACATTGGAAATTTGGTCACATAATGGAGATTATTTGTCATTTATGTATTGTTTGAGACCACAAGGTATTAAATTAAATGTGAACCAAATATAATAACAATTGAAGTGTTGTCAATAACATATCGGTGATATAAGTACAAATTCTTTTATGGATGCTATTGGGATTAAATCATTAATGCATAATGTATATTAAGCCTAGGAATTCAAGAAACAAAAACTATATGGTGGAAGTGGACAATTGAAATCAAAGAAAAAAGGATAAGTATATAGACAACCAAAATGTATTGAGAAGGGGAAAGTAAGTATGCTCACCATTATTGAGAAAAAGAATTACAGAAAAAATAACTATGCACAAATAGTTCGATCAATATATTAGAAGTGTCCTTGTAGGTGTTTTATAATCGAGTTAATAAATGAGTGAACTAAAGTACGAGTAAAAATAACATGGGAATCCTTTTTAGTGGGAAGTATTACTACTCCACACCATAATTAGGGGTCGTCCAATCTAAAAGAACTTGCTAAAAGAATCTTCATTTTTAATATTGTTAACACTTCATCATTGTTATGGCTTAGAATTTATGAACTATTATATTTTTCCCCAGACTCATGAACTATTATTATTATATTTTTGTTGTTGTTGTTGTTATTTCAGTAATTATTATTTAAGATTTTAGTTATTT
>APFE030015423.1:34757-56135 GCA_000404065.3 Pinus taeda | reverse complement strand
ATGCAGAAATGGGAAGAAAAGAAAGACCATGGGTATTTCTTGACCAAATTTAATGCAATAAAGAAAATACACAATGAAGATGTCACAGAGTTCATAAAAATATTTAATAAGTTTTCTAATAGCTTGGATTTTGAGATTAAACCTACATACACAGCAGCTAAGGTGGTGTTTGTTGGAGCCCTTGAGTCAAATGTCGGGTTTACCCTTAGAGAGAGGAAATCCCGCACACTAGACCAGATCCAGACTGATGCTCTAGAAGTCAACAAACTTTGCATTTGCAGGGAAGTGGAAAGGAAAGGGAGAAAATGGTAATAGGAGAATGGGAAAATAAGAAGTCAAATCCTTTGACCAAGCAAGGGATGCACAAGAGAAGAAGTTAGATGAGATGAATAAGTTGATTAGAAACCTTTCAAATAAAATCATCAAGCTAGATTTGGAAAAAAAAAAGCTCCTCAACAAATCCATCAAGGCCCTAACAGAACCTTGAATCCCCAATATAGAAGACCTCCTTTACAACTATTGAAAAGAGAAAGAAGGGACCAATAAGACAAAATACAACCTCCCCTATATTTAGAAGATGATCACAAAGAAAGTATTGAATATGGTATTGAGGTTCAGGAGAACCAATACTCTACTCTCACAAAAGAAGAAAATGAACTAGAAGAATAAGGAGGAGAGGAGGATGGTCATAACATCCCTTTGGATGAAGAAGAGATAGATGCATATTATAATCAGTCTGCTTTTTGTCATGCAAGAACAATTGCATAGGAGATACGGTTTGAGGGGATACGTTGGACAATTTCTTCACTTTTAGCTTGTGTCTGGGATCTGGTGAAGGTGGATAGGAATCCCTTTTTTTCAGTTTATATAAATAGTTCGAGAAGCTCGATATATCCATTCCCTTGGCGGAATTGTTGAAACAACCTAGTTATAAAAAAAAATTCTCTGAGTTCATGGATGTGTATCATATTGCCTCATCACATGATAGTCTAAATTTGAAAGAACAAAGTCCTGTAGTCATATTTTTCCCCATGTGGAGGAGAAATACCCCTCCACGCCTCCATTCTATGTTACCTTAGTGATCCATGATTTATTGTTGCATAATTTCATGCTTGATTCAAGAGCCTCTCATAATAGTATGCCTTTGACCGTTATGGAATAATTAGGCCTAAAAATAACGAAACCATATAAGGACTTGTATTCCTTTGATTCCAAAAGAGTTAAATTCCTTAGGATGATCAAGGATCTGGTAGTCAATTTGGTTCAAATTCTTGTGAAGAGCATAGTAATGGATATTGTGGTTGTAGACATTCCTACAAGATTTGGTATGCTCTCTCTAAATCCTAGGGAATTAAGCTTGGAGGGTCTATCAAACTAGACCTTACATATTCCATTATTCTAGTATTTGGTGGAGAAGGGTGTAGGTTGTACAAAGAATCTATGTTTGTAAAAACCGTCACTAGAGAAGATAATTTGAATAACTCTCTAGTGTATGGCCAAGAAAAAGACCTTTCATTCTTTTTGCTGGAAATGGATGATCAAGGTATGGAGGATACCCAAGTGGAAATTCCCTCATAGTCCAATCAATAACAAATAAAAGTTGGCCGTCTGTGGAAGTTGTACTTTGATGGAGCCTATCCCAAGGAAGGAATTGGAATAGGAGTATTGTCGAAATCCCCTGAAGGTAACCTCATTCCTCTTTCATATAAGTTACAATTTGACACTACAAACAAAATTGTTGAATATGATACATTAGAGTTGGTTCTACAAGTTGCTAGATATTTGAAAATTGAATGTTTGACAACTTTTGGAGATTCTAAGTTGATTCTGAAGCAGATTAAGAATCAATGCCAAACCAAGCATCCTTGAATGAAATCTTATAGAAACGAAGTGCATGATCTAGTTGATAATTTATTTTTAGCATTTAATATTCAATTTCTTCCTATGGAGAAAAATAGAATGGCGTATTCCTTGGAAACATTAGTTAACACTTTCAAATACCCATAAAATCCCCTGCTAAGGTATGAAGTGGAAGTTATGCATAGACCCTTAGTGCATGAAAATGTAAAATATTGGCAAGTGTTTGAGGATGAAGATAATATTAAAAGGTTTATGGAGGTGATTGGAGAATTTTCTAACGTTGTAATAGACCAAGAGGATGAAGACATTCAGGAAATTGAATGATCCAGGCGATCAAATATGATAAAAAAAGAAAGGGCTCAAATTCTCCTGAAACCAGTGCCAAATTGTAGAGCTCGTCATTTTGATTCCAAGGACACTTGAATCGCATCAATCTGAAATCATATTAGGAATTTATCGTATTCTGAAGTTTTTCGAAAAGAGTAAAAAAGTTAACTTACAGGGTTGAATAGGCAGTTTATAGATGCCATGTGGAATTATCTACATTAACGCATTGTTGACATCAACAACATGACCAAGAAGTACATATCCAATCAAGAGTGGACATGTGGCCCAATTGTACGTGGACAATTAGCGTGCTCTTATTGGTTGAGGGTGTTTTGGTATGGGAAATCCTGGAGTGGCACATGGCCTAATCCTAGTGCACCACATGGCACTCCAGATGAGGAAAAAATTGGTTAGGTCGACCGACCAAACCTCCTCAGGTTTCAAAATGTTTACCCCCCACCAACCAACAAACCCCTCTACCATTGTATGACTAGTGTTCCTTGTTATACAAAGGTGGCGGGCTTTTATTTATTATCATATTGTTTGGCAGTTGGGAGGAGGGTTAGGCCCGTGGGAATTCCCAATCAACCCAACACCAGGTTTTATGACAACCCCATGATCGATGGTGATATTTTGGAAGCGCGAGGCGTATGACACCCTGCCTATGCCCCAACCCATGATTATGTGTAACGACGGTGACCACAAGTGAGAGATGTGGTAGGGGCGTAGGAGAAGAGCGTTGCAGTTGAGTGTTCGCCCATGGTTCTGTTGAAAATGTACAACTACCAGTGGATGGTCAGGGGATGTGGGTACATGGAACCCCGCCTACGCTTAACCTTAGACTATATGGAGCCACATGACCGAGAGAATTTATGGGTCGAATCCAAGACATGCGAATTGCCAAATCTATGCCTTTCCAACCCACCAATGAGCTAGATTGTTGCCAAATTTGTAGGGGAATGAATTTTGTAAAGTGTTTTGTAGATTATTTGAAGAAGGAGGCATATCTTGGCAATTTTTTAGCCTTTTGGAGCCTAAGAATAGCCTACACAGGGGTTGTTGGGAATTTTGGATGCAATGACAATGTTATTTTTGTGATTTAAGAATTGTATGTTAATGTGTTTAAACATTTGTGCATATAATATAAAGGGAGACCATTGGAAGCTGGACTCAGAGATGTATCCTAGGAGGGGTGAACTCCATCATCAATTTGTTATGTTTTTATGTTGGTTATTATCCATTTTAACTATTAAAAATATGCAAAATCTAACATAGTTTGTTCTTTTGGAATCACGATCCATTGCCTAAAAGACATAAACTAGTTTGCGAAACTTTACATGAAACCTTCATTTTTAATTTCAGATTAGTTTTGTATCAAATCATGGTTTTTGTGAAGGTTTTGAAAAAAATTGCAAGTGATTTTATTGAATGATTACAAGGTCTAAATTTAAAAGAGGAGAATGAGTACTTGAAGAGCCAAACCCTCAAATTGGTAGAAGGAGGCCACAAACTCCACAAATCATGGAACTTGAAGAAGGACAAGGACCAAAGTTGATGTCTGAGGATGAGAGAGATTTTAGAAAGGATTTATATGATATGACTAAGGTGGTGAAAATGTTGTACACTGAGAGGACAACAAGGTTGCAAGGAGAAAGCTCTAATCAACTAAAAGGTAATGGTGGTGATAGGAGCAAGCCTCCACCTCCACCTCCTCCTTAACCTCCATATACACCTCCAACCTAACCTCCTTCTTCACCTCCTTCACCCCATAGACCTACTCCTCCTCCATCTCCAAAGGACATGCTAAGTCTCCTTTTATTAAGCTTGATGTCAAGTTTTAATTTCTTATGTACAATGGACAAGTAAATTCTGAAAAGTTGGATAATTGGGTTCGTCAAATTGAAGTCTATTGTAGGATTCAAAATATTGATGATGATGTCATAAATATATGGCTTTCTTCTCTTCGCTTGGAAGGTGCGGCTCTCATTTGGTGGGAGGCCAAAACTCAGGAAGATTTGAAGAAAAGTAAAATTATCTCTTCTTGGAATGATTTTATAGCTGCATTAAGAAGACAATTTTATCCATTAGCTTACATGAAAAAAGAAATTATGGATTCGAAAAAATTTAGACAAGCTAAAGGTCAAAGTGTCCAAAGTTACACACAATAATTTAGAAGAAGATGTTTAATCTTGGGTGTTGATTTGAGTTCACAAGATACTCTCCTTAAATATATAGGTGGATTACCTAGGTATTTGAGACATACTATATGTATGTTTAATCCCACTAATCTAGATGAAGTATGTGTTTAGGAAAATCATTTAGAATCAAGAGGCAAGAATATTCCTCAAAAGACTAGCAAGAAACCTTTTAAATCTGGATATAAATGAAAGGATAAGTTTAAAGGCAAAGGAAAAAGAATGTTACTATCAAGAAAGAGGGAGAGAAACTTACATGTAAACATTGTTCAAAAGATGGCCATGATGAAGACCACTATTGGAAATTACATCAAGAATTTAGACCAAAGAAGTTCAATAACAAGGGACAATAAAAGATTGTTGCTACAACTCAAGAAGATCTAGGATTTGATTCAGGTGATGAAACCAAAATCACAACATGGGAATGAAAGGTAGAGCTTATAATGAAATACTAGTTCTTATAGTAAGCCTATTGAATCCCAAAATGATAAAGAAAGATGTGAGCTTTCCCATATTAGGATCATTACAAAACATACAAAGGTTGATACATTATTTGATAGTGGATCCCAAATCAATATTCTCTATGAAGAAATTATCAAGAAACTTAATTTAGAAACTACACCTCATGTAAAACCTTACGCTTTGGGTTGGGTATATGATGATGCCAAATTACAAGTGACAAGAAAATGTAACCTTAAATTCTCCATCACTGCTAATTTTGTAGATGAGGTAGAGCTTGATGTTGTACCCCTTGATATTTGCAGGATTGTTTTAGGGAGTTCATACTTGTATGAATGAAAATCTATATCCTATCGTCATGAGAAAAAATATCATCTTTTTAAAGATGGATTTGAGTATATTGTTAGAGCACATTGTAAGAAGATGAACTTATCTC
This sequence comes from Pinus taeda, assembly GCA_000404065.3. NCBI lineage: Eukaryota > Viridiplantae > Streptophyta > Pinopsida > Pinales > Pinaceae > Pinus > Pinus taeda. Next base: position 50,858 of record APFE030015423.1, on the reverse strand, counting down.
TTGTTAGTGCTAGTCAAATGGAAAGGCTTGTAAATGCTAATAAGAATTTTGTGTTGTTAACGATTAAAGCTAAAGATATTGTTGAATCTGAAGCTTTCACAGGATGTGATTCTAAACTCAAGCATGAATTGGTTGAGTTTGTTAACACTTATGACAAGATGTTTCAGGAACCTGAGGGGTTACCTCTAAAACCAAGAATCCAACATGGGATTCACTTACAGCAGGATGCACCACTTCCAAATATTGGCATGTATATTAGAGTTTCGGTTTTGGAGAATGCAAAATTAAGGAGAAAATTAAAGAGTTTCTTGACGAAGGGGTCATCAGGCCTACTACATCTCCTTGTGGGTCTTTTATTGTTTTGATTATAAAGAAATATGGTACATGGCGCATGTGTGTGGATTTTCAAGGTTTGAACAAGATCACAGTAAAGAATCACTATCCTCTTCCTCACATTGATGGTTTTCTAAATAATTTAAGGGAAGTTGTTTATTTTACTAAGTTATATTTGAGAAGCGATTATCATTAGATAAGGGTTGTTGAAGATGATATTTGGAAAGCTGCTTTCAAGACAAAACAGGTTTGTTTGAATAGTTAGCTATGCCATTTTGGCTTTGCAATGCACCTACCATATTCATGAAAGTTATGAATGATGTGTCGCGACATTCATTGATAATTTTCTCATAGTCTACTTAGTTAATATTCTTATTTTCAGTAAGACTCATGAAGAACATGTCAAGCATGTGAAACAAGTTTTAGATCTCTTTAAAAAGGAAAAGTTGTATTTGAAGATGTCTAAATCTGAATTTGGGAAAACCTCTCTGGTTAATTTGGGTCATATTGTAGGAGGGGGTGAATTGAAGATTTATCCCTCAAAAGATGATGTTGTTGTGAATTGGCCTGAACCCAAAAATGTAACATAAGTTAGGAGCTTTTTGAGAGCAGCCCAATATTGGAGAAAATGTATCGCTAACTTCTCATTCATTACAACAACATTACATGCTTTTACAAGTCGAAAGTAGGTGTTTCAGTGGGAGGAAAGTAGAAAAAGTCCTTTGATACTTTGAAAGAGAAAATCAGTACAACACCATTTCTAGCTCTTCCAAATCTTAAGCAGACATTTGAAATTCAAACCGATGCAAGCGAATATGCTATGGGAGAAATTTTGATGTAGTATGGTAAGCTAATATGTTATCATTCTAAAACCTTTACCAATGCAGTAATTAACTATCTAGCTTATGATAAATAGTTTTATGCTTTGGTACAAAGCATGAAGAAACGTAAGCATTATTTGATGGGTAAAAAATGATTATTAATACTATCCATCAACCTTTGCAATATTTACAATCAAAAACCAAGCTACAACAAGCTAGACATTTCAGATGGATGGGATTCCTACAATAGTTTCATTTGGTAATCAGGTATAAGAAAGGTATATACAACAAAGTTGCAGATATGTTATCAAGGCCTATTGTTAATGCATATGTTATTTTTAAGCATAACTCAATCATGCATGAAATTTATATTGAACAGTATGCTCAAGATGAATATTTTAAAGAAGTTTATGCAACTTTGAGTCAAGGAAATCATGTTGAAGAGTTGGATTATTATGTTCATAACAAATTTTTATATAATCTTGGAAATTTATGTGTTCCACAGGGTGAAAGAGTCAATTGCATTAGGGAACCCACACTTCTCTTATTGTTGGCCACTTTGGTGTAGGAAAAATAGTTTCCCAAATACAATGGCATTGTTATTGGCCTCACATGAATGAAACTATCTCAATATATGTGAAAGGATGTTCTATGTGTGCTACTAGAAGTTCAAGCAATAGGAAATTGGTTTTGTACACTCCACTTCCTATCCCTTCTTGTCCTTGGGAAAGTATTACTATGGATTTTGTTGGGGGACTACCAATTTATAAGAAAGGTAATGCTTATCTATATGTTGTAGTTGATCATTTCAACAAAAATTGTGTGTTGATGCCATGTAAGAAATAGGTTATAGATAAAAAACCACAAATATGTTCTTCCAAAATGTATGGATTAATTTTGGGTTTACCTACAATTATTTTTTATCGATATTCTCAATTTATTAGGAAGATTTGGTCAAGTTTATGGAAACTCATGGACACAAAGTTGAAGAAGAGTACAACATTTCATCAACAAACTGACATCCAGACAAAATTAGTAAACATAACAACAGTGTGTCTCCTTTTAGGATATTGTGGTAAGCATCCTAAAATTTGGGATGAGAATTTGCATTACATCCAACATGCCTACAATCATGCCAAGAATTTATCTACACAAGTATCTCCATTTGAATCTTGTTTGGATTATTTTCCAAATTCTCTTTTGGATTTCATCTTTGGTAAATTTATTGTAGTAGATGGACAAGGCATAGATGTGGACAAAGCCAATAATTTCATTGAACAAATTTAGCTAGTGCATCAAAGGGTACAAGAACAATAGGAGAAAAACAAAGCCAAGTACAAAAAAAGACATGATATGCATCGTGTTGATCATCATTTCCAAGTGGGAGATCAAGTTTGGTTATACATAAGCAAGGAAAAACTACAAGGTGAAGGTAAAAATATCAATCCAATCATATATGGTCCTTTCAAAATATTGGAGAAGATTGGTAAAAATGCTTTCCAATTAGATTTTACACCTTACATGCAAACTTATTCTATTGTGAATGTGCAAAACTTGAGCATGTATTAGGCTCCTATCATTGATGATCAAGAAGAGAATGTTCAAATTCCATCTATAGAAGATTTTTCTCTTGAATATTTAAATGAGTTTGAGGAAGACTTAATTATTGACAGGAGGATAAGAATGTTAGGTCCTTATAATACTAGTGTAACCCCCTTATTGCTTTTGTTGTGCTAATGTAGACCCCATATTGTTATTGTTGTGCCCTTACATCATTATTGTTATGTAGGCTCTAATTATATTGTGACCCCTTAGACTCCTATATGTACAAAGGATGTCTCATCATTTGAATCATCCAAGAGTTATTCATTTTTGTAATGTAAAGGAGGTTTTCCCCTTGAAGAGGATATTTTTTAATTCATTGATCTATATTTTTGTTAGCTGGTTGCATAACATTTAGTATCAGAGACTTTGGATTCTAGGGTTTTGCTGCTTCAAATAGGCCATCGTGGAATTTTCACTATAATTTTTTTTTCTGCGAAGCTTCAGACAATGAAATTATGATCGTGTGGAGATGAAATATTGGTGAACTTTATGTCAAAATTTCATATCTTCGTTCGCTCTATTTTATGAGGTATGGTCCAAATAAGTTAGGGTTTTTGCAAGCTCCAGAAATCAGTCTCAAACAAGTGACCTAGGGAAAAATCGTCTTAACTTTCATTTCAAGCATCAGATTTGAATTATGTAAAAAAGTGGTTGACATTGAATGGACTATAGTTTTTCATGTAACAATTTCAGGTCCAAAGGTTCAAACAGTGACACGTGGCATCCGATACAACTTCTCTCTATTGAACAATTCCATAATCAGGTCATCGTAGGAGATTTGTAATAATTATATATTGAGGGATCCAATATTGGTTTGAAATATGTCATTGGAAAGAAGATTCATAGGGCTACCACAGGGCCAAATTTTATACCTTGGAAATCCTAAATTACAAAGATACAAGAATTTCAATATCAAGCTCCTAAAAAGCAAGAAAAAGGTGTGTATTATTTAAATTTTGCATAACTTTTGTTTGAAAAATTAGTTTGAAGTGATTCAAAGGGAATATTGAAGCATATATATAAGTATTTGATTCTAAAATTCCTCCAAAAAAAATAATTCTACACCCATTAATTCCTTAGAAAGATCTCCTATGATGCATGAAGAGGAAGAATTGCAGCATGATATATCAAGATTACGGGATCAAGTGCAATAAATTTCGCTCTCACAAAGAGCAACCAAAGATGACATGGACGACTTAAAAGGGGACATGGATGGATTAAAAGGTGGTATGGATGGTTTAAAAATAGAAATAAAATGTGACATGAATGGTTTAAAAGTAGACATGGAAGCAATGATGAATGTCAAGATGGAAGGATTGACAAAGTTGTTGCAAGAAAGGCTTTGAGGTGGTGATAAGGTAATTTATGAAAATCATGATGAGGAAAAAAGTAATATGAATTATGATTTTAGAGACTCCATTGTGGGGTTTAGGAACTACCACATTCAAAAGATAGATATGAGGAATTTTGATGGAAAGGATCTAATAGCATTGATACTACAGATGGAGAAATATTTTGATCTATAGGGTGTGAAACCCTCACAAAAGTTACGTATTTCATCTATATATTTAGAACCAAATCAGTTTGTATGGTATATATGGATTTTTTCTCATAAACCACTTGTCACCTAGTCAATGTTTACGGAGGAAATGATAACACATTATGAAGATACAAAGAGAAACACCTTCTTTAGCCAATTGATAAATTTGAAACAAAAGGGTTCAATGGCAAGGCACCGATATTCTAGAAGAGCATAGGGTTGATATATTCATATGGAATTTAAATGGTAACATCCAACATGAGGTTCACCTTTGGGAGCTTGATTCATTGGAGAAGACATTCAGGGTGGCAAGAAAAATTGAAAGAAAAATTATGGCAACAAGGAAGTCTACCACTCACAACTATAAAGATGGAAGTGTTGTTGCTCCTAGTCTTGCACAACCTACTAGGTTGACGCCAAAAGAATTGGAGGAAAAAAGAGAAAAAGGGCCTTGTTACAGTTGTGATAGAAAATACACTAAAGGTCATAAGTGTGTTCAGAAGAAATTATTCTACATAGATTATGAAGAGGAGGAAGAAAAGGAACAAGAAACATCAAAAGAGGAGGATATACACTAAGAACCAACCCCAGAGAAAGAAGAAATTAATACGAACATATCTTGTAATGCATTGGTAGGAATTACCACTCCTCAAACTATCAAGATGGAAGGATATATCAATAAGAAAATGGTAATAGTGTTGATTGATTCGGTTAGTACCCATAATTCAATTCATTGTAATATAGCCAAGGAATTGAATTGCTTCTTATATCCAGCACCAAAGTGTTAAGTGATGGTTGCAAATGGAGGAACTATAAATTTCTTTGGAAAGTACCATAATAATAAGCTAATCGTGGGGTAATATGTATGGAATAGTCCAATGCTTTCCATTCCAATGGGTGGTGCTGATGTTGTACTAGGAGTCCAATGGTTACAATCATTGGGGATGATAACTTTCAATTTTCAAGAAATTTTCTTGAATATTTTTTGGGAAGGAAAGAAAGTTGAATTAAGGGATATTGCAGGGAAACCATGAAAGATAATCAGCTCTAATGGCATGAAAAAGCTTCCGAAGAAAGAAAACGGGGCGTAATTGCACAATTATGCTCACTAGAGGTTCAAACATCGAAATCATGTATTTCTCCAGATCTCCAAAAAATCTTGGACAACCATTCCAAGGTGTTTCAGACTCCCAAAGGGCTCCCACCTATTCATGATCTTGATCATGCTATGCGTTTAATTCCAGAAAGTGTTCCTCCAAACATCAGGCCTTACAGGTATCCTTATGCCCAAAAGAGTGAAATTGAGTGTATGGTTACATAAATGTGAGAGGCTTGTATAATTCAACCTTGTCAAATTTATTTCTCTTCTTCAGTAGTATTGGTGCACAAGAAGGATGGATCATGGCGTATGTGTATGGATTATAGGGAGATCAACAAGATCACTATTAAAGATAAATTTCTCATTCTTGTCATTGATGAATGTTGGATGAATTACATGGAGCGATTTACTTCACCAAGCTAGATCTTCGTTCATGATATCATCAAATTCGAATGAAGATTGAATACATTATGAAAATAAAATTAAGAACTCATGAGGGTCATTATGAATTTTTGGTCATGCCTTTTGGCCTTACTAATGCACCTTCCACATTTCAAGGTTTGATGAATTGTATTTTCAAAATCTTCCTTAGAAAATTTATGTTAATATTTTTTGATCATAAACTAATCTACAAAAAGTCTTGGAAGGATCATGTTCAACATGTTGACAGGTTTCTCAAACTATTGGAGGAGAAATAATTATTTGCAAAAACCTCCAAATATTTATTTAGAGTATAGGAGGTGGAATATTTGGGTCATATTATATCTCATGAGGGTGTTAAGGTAGACCCTATCAAAATTAAATCCATTAAGGAATGGAAATTCCTCACAACCATAAAGCATCTTTGAGGATTTCTCGGGTTGACAGGGTATTATTGCAAGTTTGTTAAGAATTATGGGAGAATAGTGGCACCTCTAACATCATTACTGAAGAAAGATGCATTTTCTTGGACTCCAAAAGAAATGAGGGCCTTTGAACATGTTAAAAAGAATATGTTCCAAGCACCAGTCTTAGCTACGCCACACTTCCCAAAAAAATATATTGTGGAATATGATTCCTTAGGAAATGAAATTGGTGTTGTTTTAATGCAAGAAGGAAGACTAGTTGCTTTTGAAAGTTGTATAATCAAAGGGAAGTATTTACACAAACCTATTAATGAGAAGGAAATGTTGGCATTACTACATGCACTAATTCAATGGTGGCCTTATCTAATGGGAAGACACTTCAAGGTTAAAACAAAAATGATAGCCTTAAATAACGTTTGGAATAAATATTATCTTCAGAAGAGCAGAAAAAATAGGTGACAAATATGTTGTGTTATGACTTTGAAATCATCTAGAAAAAGGGAAGAAAAATGTTGTTGTAGATGCACTCTCAAGAAAGGATGAGGATGTGGAAGCAATTCTTTGTGCCATTTCTATTATCTAACCTGAGTGGATAACTGAAGCAAGGGATGAATGGAATAATGATGAAGAGGTGTGGTAACTTATTCAAAAGTTGCAGCAAGATCCCAGTACATTTGATACATTTAGCTGGAAAAAATGATTCATTATGGTACAAAGATCGCTTATATCTTTGTAAGAATTCCAAACCGAAACAAAAGATTCTCTTAGAATTGCACACTTCTCCCTTATGAGGGCACTCAGAATTTTTAAAAACTTATCATAGGGTTAAAAAGGATTTTTTTTGGGATGACGTTAAATCTAATATTCAGAAGTTTGTGGGAGAATGTTTTGTTTGCCAATAAAATGAAGTTCAGACAATTAAGACCTCGGGTCTATTATAACCTTTAGCCATTCCAAGTCAGCATTGGGAGAAGGTCTCGATGGATTTTATATTAGGTTTACCCAAGTCTGAAGGAAAGAGTGTCATCATTGTGCTAGTTCATAGACTTACCAGGTATGCACACTTGTGTGCATTATCTCATCCTTTTACAGACAATACAATTTCTACTGCATTTATGGAAATAATTTAAAAGCTTCATGGAAACCCAAAGATTATAGTAAGTGATAGAGATCGCATTTCCACTGGAAATTTTTGGATGGAATTATTTTATTTTCTTAGTACTAAATTGTCTCATAGTTCATCTTGTCATCCTAAATATGATGGGAAAAATGAGATAGTGAAAAAATGTTTGGAAGGATATCTTCATTTCTTTGTATCTAATAAACAAACATAATGGGTGAAGTGGTTGCCTCTAGCTGAATGGTGGTATAACACTCCCTTCCATACTGCAACAAAAATGTCCCCATTTATGTCCCCTTATCGATATCATCCACCATACATCACATCATCTTTAAGAGAAAATTCTAAGGTTCAAGTAGTGGAAGATCACATCGAGCATAAAAAACAAGTTCTCCAACTCTTAAAGGATAACCTGACTATGGCACAAAATTGAATGAAACAATATGAATATCAACATCACAATGGAATAGGTTTTGATGTAGGTGACTAGATATTTCTATGTCTACAACCATACAAACAAATGTCTCTCAAGCAAGCTAAGAAGGATAATAAATTATCACCCAAGTACTACGACCCTTACATTGTGTTGCAAAAGATCAGTACTATGCCATACAAATTGGAGTTGCTTGCATCATCTTGAGTACAACTAGTTTTCCATGTTTCATGCTTAAAGAACGCTATAGGTGACAAGCTTCCAGTTCAAACAATGTTTCTAGAACTTGAAGAAGAAGGAAAAATCAGATTTGAGCCTAAAGAAGTCACAAAAACAAGAACCTGACAACTACGGAAAATATCAATTTTAGAGTATCTCATTAAGTGGAAGAATTTACCCGTTGAAGATTCCACATGGGAGGATGAGAATTTTATACAAAAGAGTCCAGAACTACTCAAACATTGAGGACACCACTTTTTTGAAGGAGAGGAGCATGTTAGGTCCCTATAATACTAGTGTAGCCGCCTTATTGTTATTGTTAGTGTAGTCCCCTTACTGTTATTTTTGTGCCCAAGTATCCCCCATATTGTTATTGTGGTGCCCCATAGAAGCCCACTATTGTATTTGTTGTGCCCTTATATTATTATTGTTATGTAGGCTTTGATTGTATTGTGACCCCTTAGACTCCTATATATACAAAGGAGGTATTTTCATTTGTATCATCCAAGAATTGTTCATTTATGTAATCTAAAGGAGGTTTCCCCCTCGAACAAGATACTTTTTAAGTTGTTGATCTATATTTTTAAGTCATTGATCTATCTATAGAATATTTTTCTATTGAATGTTTAAATGAGTTGCAAGAAGACTCAATTCTTGACAAGAGGATAAGGACTTCATGCAGAGGCAATGTGGAGTATCTTCGAGTGGGGCTCAAAGGTACCAATCCAAGCAAAGTATGGTGGATAGAGATTGAGAAAGTGAAGGAGCTGTACCCTTACTTGATGAGTAAAAAGATAATCTTGGTGGTCCAAAATATTATAGTGGGGAGGAATGATTCAAGGGATAAAAAAATATGTGCAAAAATGAAAGTTCTCAAATTATCCCAAAACCCATGCCAAATCGTATATCTAGTGATTCTAATTCCAAAGACAGCTGAATCGCCTCAACTCGACATCAAATGAGGAAGTTATTGCATTATGAAGTTTTTGGAAAACAATAAAAAAGTCAACTTGCAAGGTTAACTAGGTAGTGTACAAATGCCACGTGTAGTCTGTACATTGACATGTTGTTGACATCAGCAGGATGAACGATTAATACAAATCCAATCAAGATCCAACATGTGGCTCAGTCATACGTGGACAATTGGTGCAATCTTATTGGTTGAAGGTGTTTTGGTATGGGCCAATCACAGAGTGGCACGTGGCCCAATATCAGGGCACCACATGGCACTCCAGATGAGGCCAAAATTGGTTAGGTTGACTGACCAACCCTTCACAGGTTTAGAACTACCAACCTCCCACCAACTAATAGACTGCTCTACCATTGTTCCACTGGAGTTCCTTGTTATACATAGGTGGTAGGATTTTATTTATTGTCATATTGTTTAGTGGTTAGGGGGAAGGGTGGGTTAGCGGGCATGCTCAATTGACCTAGCCCCAGGTGTTATGACAACCATGTGACTGATGGTGAGAGTTTATAAGGGCAAGGCACGTGGCACCCTACCCGTGCCCCAACCCACGGTTATGTGTAACAATGGTGACCACGGGTGAGAAATGTGACGATGGCATAGGAGAAGGGCATTGTAGTTGACACCTATATTGGCCATTTTTCAACCTTTTTGAGCCCAAGAAGATCTTACACAGGGTTTTTGGCATTCTGGATGCAATGGAAATGTCATTTTTGCAACTTGAGCATTGTATGTTTATGTATTTAAACATTTGAGTATAAAATATAAAGGGCCACTATTGGAAGCTAGAGCCAGAGATGAAGCCTAGGAGGGGTGAACTTCGTCATCAATTTGTTGTGTTTTGATGTTGCTTATTGTCCATTTTAACCATTAAAAATATTCAAAATTTAACTTAGTTTGTGTGATTTTGCAATCACAGTCCATTGCCTAAAGGAAATAACCTAGCTTGCAAAACTTCACGTGAAACCTTGATTTTTAATTTTAGATCATTGAAGTAGTTGAACAACAAGTACCTTGGGATGAATATGTGGCTGAACAAAAAAATCCACAGTTGAAGGGAAACACAATCCCAGAGGGGTTGGTTCCATTGGAAAGGTTGTCTGATGTTAATGATGTGGCAGTCAAATCAGTGAAGAAGGAGTCAGGAGGATATAGAGGATTGTAATATTGGCACAGAGAAACAACCCAAACTAATTAATTGGTCAAGAGGATTCCAGGGACATACAAGCAGAAGTACCTTGACATGTTTAGAAAGTATGTTGATAGTTTTACTTGGTCTTATGATGAATTGAAGACTTATGATATCAGTGTCATTCAACATAATATTCCTCTAAAGTCTGAAATTAAACTCCATAAACAAAAGTTGAGGAAGATAAATCCCCTACTCCTCCCCTTGATAGAGAAGGAAATCAAGAAATTGCTTCAAGCGAAAATAATTGTAGCCTTGAGATATTCATATTGGGTGGATTTAGTCCCTGCCAAAAATAAGAATGGAGAGATCAGGTTGTGTATGGATTTCAGAAATCTGAATAGGACCTCCCTAAATGATAATTGCCCCCTACCCAAGATGGATTAGATTTTGGAGAAGTTATTGGGGTCATCAATATTGTCCATGATTGGCGGGTTCTCTAGGTACAACTAGATTGTTTTACACCTTGAAGATCACAAAAATATGACCTTCATCACACCTTGTGGAACATTCATGTATGCCCGAATGACTTTTGGTGTCATGAACATTGGAGATAATTTTCAAAGGGAAATGAACATAGAATTTGTTGGGGAGAAGGATAAATTTGTGGTGATTTACTTAGATGACATAAATGTGTTCTCAAAGTTTAATGAAGAACATTTGCAACATTTACAACACATATTTAAGAAATTCAAGAAGTATGGTTTATCCTTGAATCCAAACAAGTCTCAATTTTATCTCAGATAAGGAAATTTTTTGGGGCATTAGTCTCTAGGGAGGGGGTGATAATTGACCCCAAAAGAATAGAAGAAATCAGTACCATCCCCTTTCCAAAAAACAAAAAGGAGATACAGGTCTTCTTAGGGAGGATAAACATTTTGAGGAAGTTTGTGCCCAATTATGCTAATATTGTGAAGGAGATTATAGACATGTTGAAACAGGAAAAAGAGCTCAAATTGACTACATAAGCAAGATAATATTTTTCCATAATTAATAGGGCCTTTGGAGGGGCTCCGGTCTTGGCTAGCCCTGATTAACAAAAGCAATTTATTATCTTTTCTTTTATGTCCCCTAATAATTTTGCAATTTTCCTATTACAAAAAAATGAAGAAGAGAAAGAACAACTAGTGGATTTTTTTAGCCACGTATAGAAGGATGCAGAATTGTAATGTGATATCTTGGAAAAATAGGCCTATGATCAGGTTAAAGTCATGAAATCTTTCAGGACCTATGTTTTACAGTCGAAAGTCATTGCCTATGTTCCTATGACATTTGTGAAGGACATTCTCACATAAGGAGACAACAAAGGGAAAATGGGAAAGTGAATAGCCAAAATTCAAGAGTATGACATGGACATCAAGCCAACTAAACTAATAATGGGATACGGTTTAGCCAAGATCTTATTAGAAGAAAGAATTTAAGTGATGAGAATAAAGCTTTTGGCTGAGACTTCAGCACCAAGTGCTATGAGTAAGCAGAACCAATATAATGAAAAAGATAACATAATTTCTTATAAATACGTTTGCTCAGATTGATACAAAAGTATTTTCCATTATATATTATTTCTTACCTGCCAAGATCAAAGTACAAACGTATGTAATCACATATGGTTAGCTAAACTGGAAGGATCTTGTTGGTGTATCGTTGTTGTGCTTAACAAAAGATGAGATTCCTAATATTATTAATGAATACCATGGTTATGCTTCTGGTAGCCATTATTGTTGGAAGATTACAACTCATAAAATTCTGAAGGTTGGTTTCTATTGGCCTACCTTGTTTTATGATGTTTATAATTTGGTGAAAGGTTTCAGGGAATGTCATATTTTCACTGAGAAGAAGAATCTATCTCTATTTCCATTGATCCTAGTTTTTGTGGAGGAACACCGAGGATTGGATTTCATAGGAGAGATTCATGCACCTTCTAGTGGGAAACACAGATGGATTTTGATAGCTACTGACTACTTTACAAAGGGGGTGGAGGCCATTCCTACCTGAACTGCAACTAATTCAGTGATCATAAATTTTCTTGAAGAAAATATTTTTTCTAGATTTGGATGCCCGAAGAAGATAGTGACTGATAATGCTCAGGTGTTTAAATATGCAAGACTCATTGATTTCTTCTAGAAGTATAATGCCATACTTGATCACTCTAATTCCTATTATCCATAAGGAAATGGGTTGGATAAGTCATCAAACAAGACTTTGGTGATAATTTTAAAGAAAACCATTGTAGAGAATACAAAAAATGGGACTCCCAACTTAAATTTTCTCTTTTGGCCAGCAGAGTCACAATAAAGAGATCCACTGGGAAATCATCATTTGAATTAATATATGGTACTATTGCACTATTCCCTAGTCGATTGGCTATGCCAATGACTAACTTAATTTAGGACGTAGAGGAGGAACCCAATCAATAGAACAGGATGATAAATCAGTTGGTTGAGTTGCAGGAGAACATAGAGCAAGTGACTCAGAATATGCTCAAATACCAGGATAAGATGAAGGCCCTGTTTGATAGAAAGGCCAAAGAAAGAATTTTCCATCCAGGTGACCTTGTGCTCGGATGGGATGTTAGGAGAGAAGACAAGGGAAAGCATGGAAAATTTTATCCTTTATGGTTTTGGTCCATTCAACATAGCTGAAGCCAAAGGTAATAACAAATTCTTGTTGGAAAACCTGGATGGTGAAGTGTTTGAGTTTCCTAGAGCCAGAGATAAAGCCTAGGAGGGGTGAACTTCGTCATCAATTTGTTGTGTTTTGATGTTGCTTATTGTCCATTTTAACCATTAAAAATATTCAAAATTTAACTTAGTTTGTGTGATTTTGCAATCACAGTCCATTGCCTAAAGGAAATAACCTAGCTTGCAAAACTTCACGTGAAACCTTGATTTTTAATTTTAGATCATTGAAGTAGTTGAACAACAAGTACCTTGGGATGAATATGTGGCTGAACAAAAAAATCCACAGTTGAAGGGAAACACAATCCCAGAGGGGTTGGTTCCATTGGAAAGGTTGTCTGATGTTAATGATGTGGCAGTCAAATCAGTGAAGAAGGAGTCAGGAGGATATAGAGGATTGTAATATTGGCACAGAGAAACAACCCAAACTAATTAATTGGTCAAGAGGATTCCAGGGACATACAAGCAGAAGTACCTTGACATGTTTAGAAAGTATGTTGATAGTTTTACTTGGTCTTATGATGAATTGAAGACTTATGATATCAGTGTCATTCAACATAATATTCCTCTAAAGTCTGAAATTAAACTCCATAAACAAAAGTTGAGGAAGATAAATCCCCTACTCCTCCCCTTGATAGAGAAGGAAATCAAGAAATTGCTTCAAGCTAAAATAATTGTAGCCTTGAGATATTCATATTGGGTGGATTTAGTCCCTGCCAAAAATAAGAATGGAGAGATAAGGTTGTGTATGGATTTCAGAAATCTGAATAGGACCTCCCTAAATGATAATTGCCCCCTACCCAAGATGGATTAGATTTTGGAGAAGTTATTGGGGTCATCAATATTGTCCATGATTGGCGGGTTCTCTAGGTACAACTAGATTGTTTTACACCTTGAAGATCACAAAAATATGACCTTCATCACACCTTGTGGAACATTCATGTATGCCCGAATGACTTTTGGTGTCATGAACATTGGAGATAATTTTCAAAGGGAAATGAACATAGAATTTGTTGGGGAGAAGGATAAATTTGTGGTGATTTACTTAGATGACATAAATGTGTTCTCAAAGTTTAATGAAGAACATTTGCAACATTTACAACACATATTTAAGAAATTCAAGAAGTATGGTTTATCCTTGAATCCAAACAAGTCTCAATTTTATCTCAGATAAGGAAATTTTTTGGGGCATTAGTCTCTAGGGAAGGGGTGATAATTGACCCCAAAAGAATAGAAGAAATCAGTACCATCCCCTTTCCAAAAAACAAAAAGGAGATACAGGTCTTCTTAAGGAGGATAAACATTTTGAGGAAGTTTGTGCCCAATTATGCTAATATTGTGAAGGAGATTATAGACATGTTGAAACAGGAAAAAGAGCTCAAATTGACTACATAAGCAAGATAATATTTTTCCATAATTAATAGGGCCTTTGGAGGGGCTCCGTTCTTGGCTAGCCCTGATTAACAAAAGCAATTTATTATCTTTTCTTTTATGTCCCCTAATAATTTTGCAATTTTCCTATTACAAAAAAATGAAGAAGAGAAAGAACAACTAGTGGATTTTTTTAGCCACGTATAGAAGGATGCAGAATTGTAATGTGATATCTTGGAAAAATAGGCCTATGATCAGGTTAAAGTCATGAAATCTTTCAGGACCTATGTTTTACAGTCGAAAGTCATTGCCTATGTTCCTATGACATTTGTGAAGGACATTCTCACATAAGGAGACAACAAAGGGAAAATGGGAAAGTGAATAGCCAAAATTCAAGAGTATGACATGGACATCAAGCCAACTAAACTAATAATGGGATACGGTTTAGCCAAGATCTTATTAGAAGAAAGAATTTAAGTGATGAGAATAAAGCTTTTGGCTGAGACTTCAGCACCAAGTGCTATGAGTAAGCAGAACCAATATAATGAAAAAGATAACATAATTTCTTATAAATACGTTTGCTCAGATTGATACAAAAGTATTTTCCATTATATATTATTTCTTACCTGCCAAGATCAAAGTACAAACGTATGTAATCACATATGGTTAGCTAAACTGGAAGGATCTTGTTGGTGTATCGTTGTTGTGCTTAACAAAAGATGAGATTCCTAATATTATTAATGAATACCATGGTTATGCTTCTGGTGGCCATTATTGTTGGAAGATTACAACTCATAAAATTCTGAAGGTTGGTTTCTATTGGCCTACCTTGTTTTATGATGTTTATAATTTGGTGAAAGGTTTCAGGGAATGTCATATTTTCACTGAGAAGAAGAATCTATCTCTATTTCCATTGATCCTAGTTTTTGTGGAGGAACACCGAGGATTGGATTTCATAGGAGAGATTCATGCACCTTCTAGTGGGAAACACAGATGGATTTTGATAGCTACTGACTACTTTACAAAGGGGGTGGAGGCCATTCCTACCTGAACTGCAACTAATTCAGTGATCATAAATTTTCTTGAAGAAAAGATTTTTTCTAGATTTGGATGCCCGAAGAAGATAGTGACTGATAATGCTCAGGTGTTTAAATATCCAAGACTCATTGATTTCTTCTAGAAGTATAATGCCATACTTGATCACTCTAATTCCTATTATCCATAAGGAAATGGGTTGGATAAGTCATCAAACAAGACTTTGGTGATAATTTTAAAGAAAACCATTGTAGAGAATACAAAAAATGGGACTCCCAACTTAAATTTTCTCTTTTGGCCAGCAGAGTCACAATAAAGAGATCCACTGGGAAATCATCATTTGAATTAATATATGGTACTATTGCACTATTCCCTAGTCGATTGGCTATGCCAATGACTAACTTAATTTAGGACGTAGAGGAGGAACCCAATCAATAGACCAGGATGATAAATCAGTTGGTTGAGTTGCAGGAGAACATAGAGCAAGTGACTCAGAATATGCTCAAATACCAGGATAAGATGAAGGCCCTGTTTGATAGAAAGGCCAAAGAAAGAATTTTCCATCCAGGTGACCTTGTGCTCGGATGGGATGTTAGGAGAGAAGACAAGGGAAAGCATGGAAAATTTTATCCTTTATGGTTTTGGTCCATTCAACATAGCTGAAGCCAAAGGTAATAACAAATTCTTGTTGGAAAACCTGGATGGTGAAGTGTTTGAGTTTCCTATCAATGGGAAGAACCTTAAGCACTACTTTTAGCATTAAAGTCAGGTATCCATTTCCATTGTAAATATTGGTGAGCCATTGTAAATACTGGAGTGTTTGTTTCATTTTCAAATATATATATA
>APFE030015423.1:0-10512 GCA_000404065.3 Pinus taeda | reverse complement strand
GGGTTTGGCCAAATTAATGTCTGAAACAAATTTCCAAGCCTTGGACATCAATCAACTGGATAGTGAACCGGAGCTGGCCACTCCAAAGATCAATGTAGCCTTTGAATAATCCCCCTGGTATTCTGATATCTGTTATGTGTTACAAAACCTGTGTGCTCCCCCAGGGCTGTCCAGAACTAAGTGTAGGTCCTAAAAATGAAATCTTTAAAATTATGTGCTATAGAGGGCAATCTGCTTTGGAAAAACCATGAGGGTATCCTATTAAACTGTTTAATTGAAAATGAGGCTAACAGAATCATGGAAGAATTTCATGCAGGTGATTGTGGTGGACATTTGTATTGGAAGTCCACTGTGGCTAAGATACTGAGAGCTGGATACTACTGGCCTACTGTTTTCTCTGATATCAAGAAATTTACCACTTCATGTCATAAATGTCAAGTGTTTGAAGGAAAGAGACAGTTACTGCGACTACCTTTAAGGCCTATTGCAACAGAGAGACCATTTCAGCAATGGGGCTTGGATTTCATTGGAGAAATTAATCCCTCATCTTCAGGCCAACATAGATGGATTCTAACAGCTACAGATTACTTCACAAAATGGATTGAGGCGATCCCATGCAGACAAGCAAATGACTCCACTATCATTCAGTTTCCTGAGACCAATATCCTTGCTAGATTTGGATGCCCTGATAAGATAATAACAGACAATGCTGCTGCTTTCAGATCTAAGAAGATGGTCAGCTTCTGCCACAAATTCCACATTACTATGGGCCATTCTACTGCATATTATCCCCAAGGAAATGGCCTTGCTAAATCTTCAAATAAAAGCCTTGTAAACATGATAAAGAAGGTGTTGGAGGAAAACAAAAAGAATTGGCATAAGAAACTTGTCAATGCATTATGGGCAGATATATTAACAACCAAGAGATCAATTGGGGTCAGCCCATATGCATTAGTCTATGGATTAGAAGCCAAATTTCCTTCATCACTAGGGATCCCTGTTATGAAACTAGTTCAAGAAAGTCAAGCTGAGCCCAATGATATGCAAAGGAGGGTAAATCAAATTATATGTTTACAGCAAACCAGAGACCAAGTTTATAACAGAGTTCAAATCCTACAAGAGAAGCTCAAGAAAGCTTTTGACAGAAGGACCAAGGCTGAGGATTTCAACATGGGTGATAAAGTACTCAAGTGGGGTTCAAGAAGAGAAAATAAAGGAAATCATGGAAAGTTTGACTCCCTTTGGAGGGGACCATTTATCATCCAAGCAGTACAAGGAAATAACACCTACTTTCTTAAGAATCTTGATGAAACTGATTTGGATGAAGTTCCTGTCAATGGCAGGATGCTGAAACACTATTTTGAATACCTTCCATGAGTGCAGCATGGCTGCCCTTGTAAATAATTGTATAGTGCTTTCTTTAAAATATGTGAATAACTTAATTCTTAGGATCTTGCAGAAGCAGGAAAAGACTGTACTTCAGCAAGTTATAAATATGACAGTCTGTAATTTTGAGGTTTCAAGGATGAAAAAATCCAAATTTGGAAGCAGTAGACAAAGGGCCAAGGCATGCTAACCTGCTGTTCTTGGTCTTTCAAGAAGAAAAACCATCCCCATGTGGAGCCACTGTTGGATACCTATACCAATAGGTTTCATATTTCATGATTGGCAAATTCAAATGCAAAATATGCTCTGCTTTGCTGATACAAAGATCCCATATTTCCAAGACAAGGCAAGGTGTGTACAGGCCTTCATGTTTACTAAATTTTGATGGATGGTCCAAAATTCTAATCTGGATCATGCCATGTTTCAATTTTTTGTTGTAGAATAGAGAAAGAAGTCTTTCCAAACTGTTTAATCTTGGCAGACCAATAGTTAGGCAGAGAAACTAAGTTTCCCAACTGCTTAATCTGGGGCCTTGGAAGCAATAAGGGTAGTGCTAGATAGGCAATCAAAAGAAAAAGCCAATGGAAAGAAAAGGCACATAAGGGTTTACAAATCCAAGTGCACCCTCCAAGAAGAAACAAAAAATGCTAGGCAAGTAGATGGGTAGGTAGATGGGGTTGCAGAAGTGGTATTCCTTTCAAACTGAATCTTGCTGGTCAATATAAGGAAAACAACACAATGGAGCATGTCTAACTTCCTTTTTCCTTATTTTGCACTCATTACTAACATCCCTACACCAGTTGTGTTTATGAAAGGATTCAAGGTTTTATGTTGGTTCTGGTTTCCTTTAAGAGCCACATTTCTTGTGTAAAATTCTTTTCATTTTGATCTACTCCCTAAACTAAGTTGTTTTCAAATAAACTTAGTTATATCACACCTCATTCACCTTTTCCCCTCCATATTAACCCTTAACTTCTATTATATAATTCCCCATTTCACCCTTTCCCTACTATTATAACACCATGGTGTATAAACCCCAAACATTCTATAAATATCCCTCCCTTGGCATTATAGCCATATGTTCACCACTAGGGAATCAAATTGACATCTGGTCAGTTGAGAACCCAAGTCTTACCTCTTTTTCTCCTTCAGAACTCATTTACCTGTTCAACCCTTTATTTTGCCTAAGAAACCTTGGAAAAGCCCATTCGCACCCTTAAACCCGCTCAAAAGGCTAAAATACGTTGAAAACCCACTTTTCCGCCTTATCCTAAGTTTTTGAGCTATGCGCAATTTTACAAAGAAATACATTGAAAAACCCATTTCCCGACCTATCCAAAGTTTTAATGCCTTGCGCGATTTTATAAAGAAACATTGGAAAACCATGCAAATTTGTCGATATCCTGAGGGTCCTGCCGAGCACAAATCCCGTGAAAATTTATTTTTTATTACCCGGCCGACGCTGTATAGTCCGGACAATTCATCAACCCGTCGATCGTCCGATCGGGCACTTTTCATCTGACGGCTCACGTGG
The DNA here is from genome assembly GCA_000404065.3 of Pinus taeda. Classification (NCBI taxonomy): domain Eukaryota; kingdom Viridiplantae; phylum Streptophyta; class Pinopsida; order Pinales; family Pinaceae; genus Pinus; species Pinus taeda. The sequence continues at coordinate 7,592 of APFE030015423.1, read as the reverse complement.
ATATCGGACCGGCCCCGACGTCCGAAAGATAGCGTCTGATATCTGTCAGAGGGTGACGTCAGGCCTCGGCCACGCATCGCCCCCACAGCGTATCAGAGCCCCCTCTGACAGATTCCCTTCCGTATCATAAGCGGTGCGATATGATACCGCCTGTGGTTTCCGGTTTTCGGCTAATCCGCCTGCCAGCGTCACCGCTACGTCACTGCCTGCGTCATCGCCGCGTCCGCGCCCCCGTCCGCCATTGCTCCACTTGTCCACCACCTCACTATCCCCGTGGACCACTCATGAGCCGCCACGTCACTTGATGATGTCATGCTGACGTCATCTGACCCTGACCCACCCGATGACGTCATGCTGATGTCATCCGAAAAAGGCGCCAATATCCCAAAAATCCATATTTTGGCCAATTTTTCGCGTTTTTTGCACTTTTTACAAAACTGCTGTTGCGTCTTCTGCATGTGTTTTACATCTAAATTTGCACCAACCTGCTGAATTCGACCTGGAGACCTTCAGCGCGCCTACCCACCTGCACTTGTGACCCGGACTGTTAGTATACCAGGTATTTATCACTGTTAATCCTCTCTGTGCCTGGTTTTGTCTGCAAATAGTTGAAATTGAATTGAAACACAGAAAAACGCATAATTCACCGGCAAATCCCCTGCACCCAGTTCGCATTTGAAATTGAACGGTCGAAATTCACTAGCTAAGCCTTGTTTAACAAACTTTCACTAAAACCTGCATTCTGTTCGCGCAGTCGTGAACAGGGAAACCGAACCTACACCTAATTACTAAGAAAGAGTCTGTTAAAGACAAGTATTTTCCTTCTCAAGTGCTGTGTGCAGTATTTCAATTGCTGCCATTCACCCTTCTGCCCTCTGTTTCTCAATTCACCTCTTCTTCCAAGAAATACTATTTTTTGTTACTCAGCATAAGTAACACTAATTTACATACAAAACAGAGTTCATAAGTAACCATGGATACACCAGTAGCACCTGTGGCCCTCAATATTGCCCCTTTGAATGCCCCTCAGAGAGAATTGGAGTGGCAGGCTTTAGCAGATTTGGATTACCAAATCTCAGAGGAATTCCTAATGAAAAGCAAGTTCCACCTCTACCTATTAAATGAATTAAAGGCTAAACATGAAACTGGAACAGATGTGTTGGGCATTTGGGATTCCTTCCTCCCAATCTTCAATCTTCCTCAGGTCAATCAATTCCCTGACCTAATTCACCTATGTGCTGAATGTTATGATCCCACTCAGAGAGTTGTGCTTGACCCTTCAAGCTCAGTTGTTTTCTATATTACCCCTGAGGCCATCAGAGAGATGCTGCAATTCAAGACTGAGAAGAAATTGGTTCCCCTATCTTTGTTTGATCTGATAAATCAAGGAGCTAAGATGTTGACAGATGCTCAGATCAAAAAGCTCAACCAACTATTTATTAACTCTAATACTATGCAGTACCCTCCCATTTTTCATGGTTACCTCAACCCATTGGGCAGGGACCTTGCAGATATGATCAGTCCCATTCTGGGTTATAACTCAATTGAGTTTATTGATGAAACTGTACTGGTAATGATGCTCATGTTTTCCCCTGGAAAAACTCCAATCTGCTATGACTATGCCACCAACATATCAGACAAAATGCATGAGCAATTTATGAACCTATCAAGGGAAAAGGTGTTCAGATACTCCTCCTACATCTACCACCTAATTTTATACTATCAACATGAGAAATTTTCTTTTGGTGTGAAAAGAGTGGATGCACAAGGAAATCCAAGGTCAGTAGTGTATTGGACCTCAGTTTTTCACTGCAGAGCCTATTCTCCATACACTTACTGTGAGTTTATAGACCTTTTCATCCACCCAGCCATGTCTCTGTTCCTGAGCTCACCTCCTCCAAGACTAACAAATGAGATGCAGAGGATACTTCAGTTGTCCAAGGTATACAACATTGGGAATTGGTATTTTTACCAAAACTACACCGTTATCAGAATATATGGTTGTGAGTTACCCCCATACAAACTGCCCAAATATGTGCCCATGAGGTTGTTTTCCCTTGAATACTTCAGGCAGTTTGGGAATGTTGATGTGAAGAAATTTTCAGGCAAAGGCAAGAAGGCACAACTGAAGGTAAAAAACCAATTGGGCCACTTTGTTTTGAACAAAAGGGAGGAAGGATGGCAAGAGGCTGACAGAAAGCTAGAAAGCCTTGGCCTAAAGACCAGTTTCCTCTGGAAACCTTATGACCCCAATCACTTCATAACCTTAAGAAGGGTCAAATATAGGATGTCCAGTTATGACCATGTAAGGTTGCCTCACATAGAAAAATATGCAAATCAACCAAAATGAATGAGAGGCACATTAGAGGAACCTGTGACATAAGAAAAATTAAATGAAAGAGCACGAAGAAATCTCCTAAAGGTGGCTGACTTAGAGCTTTCTTCACAAGTATTTGCTCTTACAGACACAGTGGGAGCAGCTGCCTCATCCTCCACAGCACATCAAAAGGCAGCCAAAGCTACAGATCAAACTTCTAGCAAAGGCAAAGAGAAAGAAATGGAGCTACAACAGCCACTACAGCAAGAACAGGTACAACAACAACAGTAGGTACAACAACAAGAAAAGGAGCAGCCAGTGCAAGAAGAGCAAACAGCAGAGGCCCCAATGGTCACTGAGCAGCAGCCAACACAAATGGTGCCTCCTAGGCAAGAAGTAAGGATTGAAGCCTCAGTCCTCCAAACCCCTAAAAAGGAGGACATAAGCAGGAAAAGGGACAAAGAGACTCCCCTCACTACATCAACAACTCAAGGGGAAAAAAGGAAAAGATTGAACCCTTTTTCAGAAGAAGAAATGCCAATAGGGAAATCTTCGGGTATGGGCCTACCTAGCATGGAGGCCTCAGCAAGTTCCTTCCAGCAGGAACAAGAGAGGGCAACAGGAGGAGAAGTTAGCTCCTCAAGCCAACAAAGAGGAGATGAACAGAGAATCAAGCAGCAGTTCAAGGATATAAAGAAGAGAAATGAGCCTATAAAGCTGCAATTATATAATCATTTGTTAAAAATGGCTCCCACCAACCAGCAAAGACTCATGTCTGCTTATGATGTCCATGAGGGCAAAATGATCATGAGCCATTTCATGCCAGCCGTGCAGCAGCCACAGTCAGCTGCATATTACATCAAGACCAACCTTGAGGTCCTTGCCAAGGACATCCACCCGATGGATCAAATTGAATTACACAAGCAAACGAGTGAGATGGTGTATGCCTCCTTGGCATATAAAACATTGGTGAACTACAGGCTACAAATTAGCCTAAATAATACAACTTCACAACTTGAGTTGGAAAGGGCATCCTCTCAAGCAAAGGACAACAGGATCAAAGCTTTGGAGGACATCATAATAGAGCTTGGGCATGATCCTAAGGATGTCAAAGCTGTGCAGGAGTTGTTGAAACTAAGGGATGCTGATATGGGAGCATTGAGGAAAATGATCAAGATCCCAGTAACTCTTCATCCTCAAACTTAATAAGTTGCCCAGCTAAGACAGGACAAGGATGCATCAGCTATGCTAGTAACACTGTATAAACAGCTCATCCAAACACAAGAAAAGTTGGAGGAATCAGAGGCTTCACTTCAGACAGCATTACAACAAAAAGAGGCAGGCCAAACTTCACAACCTCCTCCAGAAACAATCAATCTGGAGGAAGCTCCTCAAACCACTACCCCTCTCATCCAGCAGACAGAGCAAGCAGCACCCTCCACCTCAGCACCAACAACACAGCAGGCTGAAAGCCTTGATATGCAGAAGCTCAGAAATGAAATTCAGCTCTGGGAGGCCCAAATGACAGAGCTAATTCAAGCCAAAGAAACTTTGGCTAAGCTCAATGAAAAATATGATAAATCCAAGAAAAATGTAGCTGAGAGAGAAAGAGAGGTAAAGACTCTCAAAAGAAGGATAAATGAGCTAGAGAAAGAGCTCACACTTGACAAGGTAACAACTGAGCTCAAGAGAGTCCTATGGGCCAATATTGGCCAGTCCATCACAGACCAGTGGGAATACATTGAGGCTATTCATGAGCAGATGGGGCTCCTTGGAAAAGCACATAAGGAAATCCAAAGGGCAAGGGAATCTCTTGGAAGTATTCCTGAGGCTGCCACCAGAATGATTAATGTGCTAAATTACAGAACAAGTTCTCAGCTGATCAAAATGGGAATTGCCAACAGGACTGAGACCATTTCGATGGTCAAAAGGGTCCTGACACTAAGAAATCTGGTGTAGACATTAGAGAGAAGAAGCCAGGATATGCAAACAGACATTAATAAATTCATGGAAAAATTTATAGCATTGCAGAACAGAGGCCTTCCTAGCTTGATGGACCCCTCAGGAAGACTACTTTCACATGAAAAATATGCCAAGAGGGTCAACACCTTTGCTACTAATCAGATTTCAGAAAAGCCCAGCACTTCAGCAGAATCAGGGCCAACATCAGGACAAACTCTTTACAACAGGGTAGAGAGTTTATTCTTTATCATGAATCAAATCAATCACTTGTTTGAGGCACCTCCCAATTTTTATAAATATACAGAGGAAGATGAGACCATAGAGGCAATTCTAAGACATCAATTGCCCACACAGGATGTCTGGAATCAATTGATACAATTACTGCTAAACCAGAGCTAGTAATTAAGTTTTTTGAAATATGTAAGCTGTCATGCACAGGAAAATTTTGATACATCAGCATATATAGAGAAAAGAGGCTGAGCCAACTCAGCAAAACCATTCGGCCACCACAACAGCACTGACAGTCACAGGTGATAGGGCCTTAAAGCTACAGGAGGACAGAGCTGCACAGACACGTCATTCATCAGTTATAACAAAGCGTTCAACCGACTCAGTGACCTCCAAAGGTCGAAATCTTCTGACAGAATTAAAGAGCATTTATGTTGTATTGAAGGCTATAATAACTTCTTATCTATTTCTGTACGAGTTGGTGAGGATATTTATTTCTCAGATGACTCAATGCCTGCGATATTTTGTATGAAACACTTCTATAAATTCCCCCTCGCATGAGTTTGCAGGGGTTGGATGTTGTATAGTTCTTTGACTGTAAATTCTTAGAGAAGTAATACAAAGGCGGTGGAATTTCCCAAAGCTCTGTCTTGTTTGATGCATTGTGGTGTTTAGCTTAAAGTTACAGGATTCCTGCGTATTTCATGGCACAATAAGTTTTCCCTATAACTCTTTGTTATGTGTTTTTTTTATCTTTCATATCTCCTTCATGCTTCTGTGATTTGCAGTTAATAGCAAGGAAAAAGAATAGTTCCAGGATTTAATCACAGATTACCCTGAGCTCAATCTAAGCTATTATAAGTGTTTTCTTCAGTTATAGTTATAAAGGTGTAATTCTTAATTGCTACACTTTCACACTATATATTTCACAGTGATTATTGTTTCAGGAATTCAAGTTTTTCTCCTGAGGAGTATATCTCCTTCTCCCACCCCAGCTTAGTGAAAAATTCTTAATTGCTTTTCACTGGTTGTTTACATTTCACCATCATAATTTCAAGTTTGTTTTATGAAATATATAAATGGCCATGTAATCCGAGCTGCTCAAACTCAAGATTTCAACAACCATTAGCCACAGACTCCATTGCCCAATGAACTAACATTATCTGCAGATTTCACTTGAGGTACAGAAAGACATCCTTCCAACCAAACATAAACCAAAACCCTTATTTCATAACTAGCCTAAAAATCTCCACAAAACAGAGACAAACCTTAAAGAGAGAGCCCTCTCTAATTACAGTTGGGCTAGAAGCTGTAATCCAACGATTGGTTAGTGGTTACCCCGGCCGTATTCCCTTGGGAGTCAAAGGGAACAACCTGGGTGTTAACACCTAGTAGGCGACCTGAGAGCTCTAGCATGACTCATGAAGAAGAGGAAGAAATGCAACATGATATATCAAAATTACGAGACAAAGTGCAACAAGTGTCACTTGCACAAAAAGGAACAGAATCTAAGATAGATTGTTTAAAGAAAGGTGTAGAAGCTAAGATGAATGATGTGGAAGCTAAGATGAATGACGTGGAAGCTAAGATGGATGATTTGAAGATAGATTTGAAAACATACATGGAAGAATTGAAGATAAATATGAATAAGTTTCTACAAGAAAGGGTCACTAAGGGTGAAAGGGTAGTAAAGGAAACTCATGATGAGAACAAAAGAAATGATAATCATGATTCCATAGACTCTAATGTTGGATCAAAGACCCACCATATTCCAAAAATCGATATGAGGAAGTTTGATGGCAAGGATCCCGCAACATGGATATTACAGATGGAGGAATTTTTCGATCTCAATAATGTGCAAAACACACAAAAGGTACGTATTGCAACTTTATATTTGGAACCAAATCAGTTTGTATGGTATCAATGGCTTTGCTCTCGTAAACAAATTATCACTTTGGCAATTTTTACGGAAGAATTGACAGCACATTATGAGTATACAAAAGCAACACTTTTTTTAGCCAATTGATAAGTCTCAAACAAAAGGGTTCAATAATGGAGTGAGGACTTCCAAAAATTGAATATAAGGGTAAAAGATATTCCATAGGAGCATAGGATTGATGTGTTCATAGGACTTTAAAGGATAACATCCAACATGAGGTTCGCCTTTGGGAACCCGATTCATTGGAGAAGGCATTCAGGTTGGCAAGAAAAAAGGAAAAAAAAATTACGGCATCCAAGAAGCCTACCACTCACAACTATAAAGGTGGAATTGTTGTTGCCCCTAGCCTTCCACAACCTACAAGGTTGACACCACAACAATTGGAAGAAGAAAAAGAAAAATGGCTTTGTTACAGTTGTGATAGCAAATATACTAAAGGTCATAAGTGTGCTGAGAAGAAATTATTTTACATATATTGTGAAGAGGAGGAAGTAAAGGAACAAGAAATGTCAAAAGAAGAGCATATACACCAAGGAAAAACCCTAGAGAAAGAATAAATGAATCTAACCATATCTTCTAATGCATTGGCTGGAATTACCACTCCCCAAACTATCCATATAGAAGTACATATCAAGAAGAAAAAGGTAATAATGTTGATTGATTCGGGCAGTACCCATAATTTTATTCATTGTAAGATACCCAAGGAATTGAATTGCATCCTATATCTAGCACCAGAGTGTCAAGTGATGGTTGCAAGTGGAGGAACCATAAATTTCTCTGGAAAGTACCATAATATTAAGCTATCCATGGGAGAATATGTATTGAATAACCCAATTCTTTCCATTCCAATGGGTGGTGCTGATGTTGTACTAGGAGTCCAATTGTTATAATCCTTGGGTACAATAGCTTTTAATTTTCAAGAAATTTTCATGAAATTTTGTTCGGAAGGAAAGGAAGTTGAATTAAGGGGTATTGCAGGGAAATCGGAAAAGATAATCAGCTCTAACATAATAAAAAATCTTCTAAAGAATGAAGAATGAGGCGTAATTACACAATTATGTTCGCTAGAGGTTCCCACATCGAAATCATATATTTCTCCAGATCTCCAAAAAGTCTTGGACAATCATTCCAAGGTATTTGAGACTC